>JANJYP010136246.1:0-10618 GCA_024605115.1 Rastrelliger brachysoma | reverse complement strand
ACACACAAACTGCAATGCACACAAACACATAAAGTTATCCACAGTTATTAAACACACACACAATTCTGAAAATAGGCATAGCACATACACAAATATGCACACACATACACTTTCATTGCACACTGTTACACACTGACCATGCAGACGCTGAATTATGCCGACACACACATCCACACTTTTCCAATAGTGGCGGTTTGATAGCTGTCCCTTGCTACAGCCCTTCACTCTAATGGAATGTGAACTTATATCCAGCAGGCAACACACTCAAATGGCGAGACACAAAGGACACACACTCTGCAGTCTCTGAGCCCTTTGAGACAAAAGTTTCCTATGCACACACATATGCACACACGCACACACACACACGCACATGCACAAAAACCCAAAGGCACAGGACAGAATTGCACATGCTCAAACCGATACACATCACAGCCTGAAGTTTGTCCCTATGACAGTTTTTACACACACATGCGCGCACACACACACACAAACCATAGTCTGCTAGATGACAATATGAAACAGTTTATATTCCATTCACAGACCAGGACAACCTTTATTGCTCAACAATGAAAGTAAACTTTCTGTTTATTTTGTTTATAAATATCATAAATATTTCATTTATTTTCCATTATAGAAGAGGATGATGGTGTGTCTGCAGCTGAGGAACCACAAATAATTTGAATAATTTAGTATGCAGCTAGTCAGTGTTAGGCTGGTATAGTTTACTGAATATATAGCATTAAGCAGCTGGGAAGGCAGTTTCATTTATCTTCAGTATGATTAATGTGATGCTGAAAAATTGTAACAACTGCACCTTTATCTATGGGTTGATCTTAAATACAACTTTTTTTTTATTTTGATATAAATATAGAGCATTAATTTGTTCATTCATTCATACTGTCAGTACTAGAGAAGTAATTGCAGCAAATAGTCATAGAATTAGAGAAGATGAAGTACTGTAGTAGCAGCACTAGTGCCAGGGAAAGGAAGAAACTAAATACTTAATCCAAATAATGTATTACATAACAAATATTAACAGTAGTTCAAAACATTGCCTCTTGAATTTTTAACAAGGTCAATATTGTGTTTAATATTCATGTGCACTCTTCTCTTGCTGTCTCTCATCTCCAGAACTCTCCATGGCAACGACCTTTCAACTATCCCAGAAGGAGCTTTCAACCACCTCACCTCTCTGTCCCACCTGTAAGCACCATGTTTCTGTTTGTATGCTGACACGAATAGTTTTGTTTTACTGAAACAGTAAAGGTTTAATTTTGTATTTTTTGTGGGTGTATGTAGGGCTCTTGGTGCCAACCCCTTGTACTGTAACTGTGACCTGCGCTGGCTCTCTCAGTGGGTGAAGGCTGGCTTTAAAGAACCTGGTAAGAAGAAAAATCACATCATAAAAGACTTGAAACCGCTTTAAGAAATTTTAAAGGTATATATTCTAGGATAGAGACAGGCTTCAAACATTGGTCGAAACTGGTCGCCCCTAGAAGGCATCACTTGATGAAGATCATCTTAATTGTGATCTTTGCTCTCTCAATGTCCAGGGAACATATAAATGTGTATTGGGATTGTCCTGATGTTGTTAGATTTTGGAAACAAATATCTTTAATCTTAAGTGAAATGCTTAAAACTAAGATTATTATTGCAACAAGTGCTTCTGCTCAATGATGACTTTTCACTTGCCTTCTATGGGCTGGCCTCACTGTAGCCAAGAAAAATGACTTACCTTAGCAGCAATGTGACAACTCGTTTCCTGAAATTGTGCTGATGGAGTGGTCAGTGGCTCGAATGCATGGGGCCAGTCTTAAGACACTTGAAATGTAGGAGAAGGCTTATAATGTAGACAAGGAGATGATGTAGCATGGCTGACATTAATCCTTATTCTGTTTGGATTAAGAGAGTAAGAGATCCAAGATGGGTGATATACTAATATGCAATGAAAAATTAATTAAAAAAAATATTATATGTTCTGTTGTAAACATCTGATATTATGTTGAAGAAAAATAGCATAGTGTTCCTTTTTATCAATAAATTGTGTTTTAACAGGTATTGCTCGCTGTACTGGACCTCCTGACATGGCTGACAGGCTGCTGCTCACTACACCACTCAACAGATTTCAGTGCAAAGGTAATAAAAACCTCTAACTTCTTGACTTGTGCTCTAGTTTTAAAGCTAGATTAATTCCTGGATTTAAACAGACACAGCAAGGAACTCACAGCAAGATGTTTAAAATAAGGATAAGTGACAGCTCAGATCTATTATACCGAGAATGATTTAGTTTTGCAGTATGACTTTTTAGATCGTATAAAGTATTTCATTCTTGAAACTTGTAGTATTCTTGGCTTTCCACAAACCCAAAACCACCTCCTGTGTCAAAGTCACCTCACTTCTTCCAGCCTAGGTTTTTGTCTTGAGGCGGTCTGGTGGATGTCTTAGGTCAGATTTCAGGGTTTTGGTAGAGGAGAGCTGCCAATGGTTTTATATTCACATGTTTAAGCACAATGTGGATCAGTGGCTAGCAGAGTTTTGTAATAGTGGACTGGCGTCTTGTTGTGCAATTTCTTGGCCCTTTGGTTTCCTTTTGCAATGCAAAACATTATGTGAATTACAATTGTAAATTCCCCATTTGTCTAAAGGATAAGGTGCTTTCAGACAGCAAGTGGTTAATGCAGTAACCTCTTGCTGTCTGCCACCAGGCAATGTCGATGTTATGTTGTATTTTGAGATGGTGACAGCAGCAGTTCCCCCACAGCAGCTATGGACAAGCTGTACTCTACACTACTACCTACTCTGTTATCAACATGTCTATTGGCCCGGAACAGATAAACAAACTTTGAAGCTGATGTCATGCCAAGACCTTTTCTTTTCATTAGTTTGTGTGTTCACTGATAGTGAAGAGATGTATTATTCAAGGAGGTCAGATCAGAAATGTGAAATGTGCCTGTATCCTTTACATCAGTGTGGTTTCTATGATCACATAATAACATTCTGAAAGCATCTTTAGGCTTGATGAGTATTTCTGTCTGTGTATATTACCTGTGTGGTAGACTAATAGGGTCTGCCATGGTTCTTACCCAATGCATGCCAAAATGGGCTCCAGCAGTGTGGATATGATTTAACCTGTGGTGTTTCAAGGCATTTCTTCAGTGAACATACTGGTCAACATTTTCTCTCTTGAAATATGGTCATTGAGATATTGAGTCCACTTCAGATAAATGTATCCAGGCTCAGAGTAAGCAAACAGCTAGGATTAAGAGTGCTTACTATATACATAGAGTGACTTTGAGTTGCCTCCAGTTCTTTGTGCATGTATCACAGTTGTTTTGTAGTTGTTATGCTTCTTAAATTTAGAGATTATTTTGCCAGACAGCAAAGTTTTTACATGTGCAGGAAGAATGTTTCAAATGCTCTGTAAGGTTTAGCACGAGTTCAACATGACTCTTTTAAAGCAGATTGCCTATGTTCAGAGATTCAAGTGAGTACCAAAAATCCCTGCCCTATCATTTTTCACTCATCCAGAGTACAGAAGCAGCTGACCTCTAACATTACCTGCTTCAGGGATCTCTTGCTATTAGAGCAGAGGGGAAACGAATTGACTATTGGACTTTTAACACACAGAGAAAAAAAAACAGACATCTTGAAAAGCGTGGTCTCACACGCAGATTAAAACTGTATCACAAGGGCATAGTTAGTTGTGCATGTGTGTGTCTGAAGGATTACGCAGGTAGGTTTTCCAGACGAGAGTAAAAATATAAAATGGTCTGTGACTCCAGGTGCTGAGAGCAAACTTATACCTCACATCATCTCTCTCCTAAATGATTCAGATCCCTTCTTCCTCTTCTTCCAGCTTATACATGCCCTGGCTTCTCAAACAAATCACATTTATTGCTCTCCTAAGCTCTTACTTTCCTTATCCTATGAGGCCTTTTCTTAGTACACCATCCATTAAAAGAAGTACGAGGGAGCGCTTTTTAACACTGTATGACAAAATATGTATGTCTTTGCCTCTGACATCCTCCTTGCACTCTTTGTCTCCTTATCTTCATCCCTCCTACATCCTCTTACTATATCTACTCTCCCCTGCTGCTCTTTCCCCCTCTTCATCTCTTTTTCTTACATCTGTCTCAGGTCCAGTAGATATCAGTCTCATGTCAAAGTGCGCCCCCTGCCTGGCAGCACCCTGCCAAAATAATGGTACCTGTGTGTCTGATGCCACTGGATCCTACCACTGCACCTGTCCATTTGGATTTAAGGTGAGACACAATAAATACAATAGTACTGCAGAGGGAGACTATTTGAAGTGGAAGGGGAGGTAACCCGCTGTGTTTTGGTTATAGCTGAGCCAACATTAATTTCTCTCAAAAGCACTGCAGTTAACCAAACACTTACACGAGTAAATTTTCATGTATACTAATCTGTATTTTTAACATTTTTAAAAATGCTTTCACTTCTTGTTAGCGACTGGGAATTTGAATATGTCAGTTTAATTTCAAGCCCTTATACAAATGTGTTTTTCATCTTTTCTGTCTTGACTATTTGATATTTGTATTAATCTTAAATCTGAGTTTATTTAGAGTGAATGTCTGAAATGTGACATATTTGCATATATTTATAGAACATGCATCAATATATAGTGCATATATGTCAGTTAAGGATTTTTAACAAGGAAATTGAACTTTCGTGGAAACTAACAAACCAAAGTTTATTATATTTCCTTTGTAAATCTTAGTTGTAACATTCATCTGCTCCCTCAGTGTTTTCTGTGCAGAAATGTAAATATTTTAGCCATGGGAACAATAGAAATCAGACTGATTAGTCTGACAGTGTTAGTGCCATGTTCCATCTACTTATTTCCAGTCTCAGTGCTAACCTGCTTACACTGTCAGATAACCAACCATTATTTGGTCAGCCTATACTCTACAATGTGTTGGAGTCTTGCGAATCATAAAATTCACCAATTCATGTGTGCTACATAAAAATTCTGCACCTTCTTTCCTTGATTAATAGAATTGTCTGTATGCGTGCATAACAGGTCCTAGATGGATAGCCATGCTGCATAAGCCTGTGGTATTAGCAGTATTATCAGGCTTAACTTTGGCCTTGCATGCATAATGTATTTACCTGTTCAATGGAGAAATGATGACTGCAGCTGGCTGCACTAAAGGTATTGACTGATCAAAAGACAAAGGGTGTAATAACTGTCAAGACCCTTGCATTAGAAAATACTTGCAAATCTACTTGTGAGGGGGAGATTTGCATTGAAGGAGTGTGTGGGGGATATGTGTGCACGTCAGATTAACCTCCAGTTTGTTTTGGGGTTTGNTGTGTGTGTGTGTGTGTGTGTGTGTGTGTGTGTGTGTGTGTGTGTGTGTGTGTGTGTGTGTGTGTGTGTGTGTATATGTGTTTGCTTGTGTGTCTGTGTGTGTTTGTACTCATGGTCTCATGTGCACACAAGCACACACCTCATAACCTTTTACAGGAGGACAAAGCCTTAGTCTCGCCTTTAATTAAAACATCACTTGCCAAGGTCACAGACTAGGAAACAGGGAGTGTGTGTGTGTGTGTGCTTGTACATGTCTGCGTGTATGTTTTCTTTTTTGTATCGGCATCCACTGGGACAATGTTAATTAAAATGTGTTAGAGGAATAGAAGAAGGAGCTGCAGAGAACAAAGAGAGAAGAGAAAAGGGAGTGAGGAACACAACAGGACTGAAAGTGAAAAAGGTCGACATATAGGAGTAGAAAAAAACTGTTGTATGTGAGGGGGAAACACTGTGTGGCGAACGGCCAGAAAACATCTGAAAGAAAGGAATAGGGACAAAGAGGGAGAGGTAAAATTAAAGAAAATGAACAAAAGATAAACATAAAAAGCTACAGCAAGGAAGAAAAGAGAGAAGGAAATAATGAAGATGGATGAAGAGGGAAAACAAGAATAAACGTCCCATTCTCAGCTTTGATCAGAGGAAGTGGGTGTGTTGGCGGCCAAAGGTTTTGGTGGTTTGAAATTAAAACTACAGCCGCAGGGCTCAATGTGGAGAAGCAGTGTGTGTGTGTATGTGTAGGACCCCGATACATGATACAGCTCCAAGTGAAAGTTGTTTATTCAGAAAACAGGTGTGTGGTGAGAAGAGCAATGAATCAAGGCAGTTAGCTGTGTCATGCCTGTAGGTGTGTTTGTATACTGTGTGCGTGCAGTCGTGCATATGTGCTTTTGTGTTAATAAGTGTGTATGTGCGTCTGTGCGTGCGTGTGTGTGTGTGTGTGTCTGTTTTTTGGTAGAGTGGGAAAGGTTGTATTACCTAGTCAGTGTACATTCATTCAAACCTCTAAATCTCTGCAGGGTATTTCTTTTCATTGCACATATAAAACTCATCATTCAGTCCTTAAAGTGCAAATTGGAGCAAAACCTGAATGGAACTGGTTTTAGATGTCTGAAAGAGTGGATGCCTAGTTTGTTACCTAGTTTGATACCTACAGGCAGTATTATAGGTCACTACACCTTAAGTCATCTGTAATGAAAATGATGCAAAGCTTTTTTATGCATCACTAGCCAGACCCGTCAAAAGGGTTGTGTGAACTGTGCAACTGCACAGGTCTGTGCGCCACTAGGGGACTTCACACCTGCAATCTTGATTTTTTAAAAATAAATAAATACTTTAGTTGTATATGATTTTGTCTGGCTCTGTCAAGAGTGATAATCCCAATGGGAACAACTACAGTACTTAAAACACTTTGTTATCTCAAAAGGAATGAAGGAACTTTCCTTAACTGTGAGATTGTGCTCAGGATCCTACTGTCCTTTAGAGTAATGGTGGCATAGGGCAAGCTAAGCTGTTCAAAGAAACTAATAAAAAAACTGTGCACCTCCATGTCACAGGACAGACTGCATGCTTGCCCTGCTATCAATTGAAAATTGCATCTGAACTGGATTATAAAGATCTTATTGCGGCCAAGAAGGCAAGAAAAGTGACTTTGACATGATCATTTTTTGCACACTTTATGCATAGTCCATTTTTTAGTTACAGTGTAGTAAATAATGAGTTGTGTATAGTTGTAATGACAATGATATTAACAATGAACTACTTTAAAATGTCAAGGTGCCAAAAATAAAGTGACTGCGCTGACTTGATGTAACGACACTTAAAGTGATACACGCACCATTTTACATTATAGGTTTTTCCCCGTGATGGACATTAGTCAAACATTACATAAAATATAAAATTACCTTTATCGCAAGTGACCAGTGTTTAAAAGCCATCACTGAACATAAACCCCTTATAAAATCCAAGAACTAAATATGCAAATATATGTAAATGTATGAGGCTATAATGTGTCCTAAAGTTCATAAGTCCAGTCAGTTGTGGCGCCACCCTCACAGGCGCCACATCTGGCTAGGAGTTTTCTCATGCAGTGGCAAAACTGATCGCTCAACAGCTTCCCTCCCCAAAAAACACTGCCAACTGTATTCAATCATCAGGCTAGCGACAGGAATTGAGCCAATGTTTCTGCCTGGTAAACACGTGCTTCAGCCTTGCAGCACTCGCAACCCACAGTTTAGCTTTTTGTTGTCCAATAGTGTGTAGCTTGTTACTGCCACTTCTTTTTCACCATGTATCATTGTTTGAATGCCAAAGTCATCTGTGGAAGAAAAATGACAAATGTTCAAATCTAAACTTCTTTACCTTGTCCTTCTCTTTCTTTTTTTATTTCTTCATTTCTTCTCACATCACCTGCAGGGTCAGAACTGTGAGATACCTATCAATGCCTGTATTAGTTTCCCCTGCACTAACGGAGGAACATGCCACATTCAGCCTGGGGTTGGAGACCACTTCAGGTACGAACATGATCTGTTATCATATGTCTTAGAAAATGGTAGAGTTGTGTTGTCAGTAAAAGCTGTTACAGTTTCAGTCATTGCAAAAGGATTGTATTTGATCATGAATGAGTGTTTTTAGGCTAAGAACTGCATAATTCTCTAGTTCCTTTTGAATTTGAAACCAGCAGTACACCCATTAATTTAGTTGACACATTGCATGTAGAAGATCAAGAGGAATAAAACAAAAAGTTGCTTCAATGGAGTCCTTTGGGAATCCACGTAGGCTTTGGGTCAAATCCCATTGCCCTTTTTAACCGCCTCTTTGTATTAGTGGAGACATTTTTAAAACCTCACCCTGTATTCTCATCTAAGGGGAAAATTAACTTTACTTGGCCGCCAGAAACATAGACAACGTGATTAGAGTGGACAGTCTTGCCACACTGGACAATGCATTACCCGAGATAACAACTTACTTTGACCTTATGATGTGTTTTCCTGCCCGTGTGTGTTGGGGGTTTGTACAGGAAGAAAGGAGGGGGAACCCCCATTTGGGCTGCTCATTAAGTCCTTATGCCCTCTCTGACCTCCCTCACCACTCAAAGAAATGTTTTAAACTTCTGTCACTGTTTACATCAGTGTTTCTCAAATGGTTTTGCATAAATCTGTCCACACAGTTTCCATAATGGTAATCAGTTTTTGTTTCATGCATAAACAATGCAGAGCCAAATACACAATAAGGTTTACTTGTATTTGACAGATATGTTTTGCTTCTGTTATTGCCAGCTGACAGATTTGCCAACACATGACTTCAGAATGTAAAATTTGGAAAAATCAAGTGAAGTTAAGACAATTCAATGCAATACAGTGCAAACTCAGAAGTATGACACTCTCCCATGTGAATGAAATAAATATCCATCAANAATTTGGAAAAATCAAGTGAAGTTAAGACAATTCAATGCAATGCAGTGCAAACTCAGAAGTATGACACTCTCCCATGTGAATGAAATAAATATCCATCAGAGTAACTTTATGTATCAACAATGGAAAAACAAATTGCCCCTGAAACTGTAACAATTTTGTAATTTAGAGTTTTAAACAGAGGTATAACATGAGCAGAAACCCACAATCCATTATGTACTTGACCTCTTTATTTGTCTATATCCATCCAGAAAATACACTTGCTCCTTTCCAAGAACTCTTTTCTTCACATTCATACACTTTCACACATTCACACCTGGGAGCTGCCCAACACAATCACAGTATTTGACTCCTGCCTTCAGAGCAGCTCCACTGGAGATGTTGGGGGTCAAGAGCCTCTCAGTGGCAGTTGTTGAGGGAGTGGAGAGCAAAGCATCACTCATTCGCTTTCCTACCCATCTTTTCCCAGCTGATCCAGGGATTCAGAGCAGTAACTCATTTCTTGCTGGTGACTTCCTCCTGCAATCCTTCACACAGTCCATCTACTTATTTCTGTAATTGTGAAATGAATCTTGAAATGTTCTTTGGTCATGACCTAGAATACTGAATACTATATTCCACTGTCCCTGATCATATTATTATTGGTCCTTTTTGGACAATGAAACTAAAGTAAGAGTGTCCAAACTATTTTGGATTAAGTGCCAAGAGACAAATTATAACTCTGGGAGCAGGCCACAGACCAAAAGTAATCAAAATGGTCACTGATGGTTTAGAAATTTGACAGACTGTGTGTAGTATGCCATAAAGTACAGAATATTTTACATCTTGTAAACTCTTTGAACTTGGTAGTGAAATTTCATCTGTACGCTTAATAATTGCCTTTATTCGCATGCAAATACGCGTGTGTGTGTATGATCATCCTTGATTGTGCCTGTCAAGATCATCAGTGTTTCTCCAAAGCAGTCCCACTTTGTCCCAGGTGCATGACAAATAGTCACTTTGATTGAAACAATTGTCATAAATATCTTAACCAGGTTTGTCTCTTCCTTGAGCCCCTTAACAAGGCCTTTGCCCTTTGAAAGACTTTGATATGCGTCTGGCCTTTAACGTCCTGCGTGGTAATGCTATTAGGGGTCCCTTTGCCCTTTACAGATCTCCTCTTAATGTTAATACCAACACAGGTAGATACATGTGCCCTCTGTCAAAGACTGAGAGAAAGACAGAAGGGGTGGGAGACCAGACCCCTTTGACATTTTAACATATTATATAATCAGTTTGGGATATTCAATAAGACCAATTAGCCTTGGTTCTTAGCAGGGGCCCATTTGTCAAACTATATAGTTTAAATGTCAGGGCTGGGATTTGATTGGTGGTACAATGCTCTATGACCCTGTCAGTGCTGGCCATGCTCCTCTCATTTGTAAGTCTTTGTCTTACTTACTTGCCCACTTACTCATGGGAGCGCTTAATGTAATTTTTTTTCTTTTTTTTTCTTTTTTACTCCTTCTCTTACTTTGAGTTATTCCTCCTCTTTTTCCATTTTTTCTTATTACTTTTTCATAACTCATTGCATTTTTTTATTTCCTCTCTCCTTTCCTGATGAAGTATTGTAGAAGAATAATTGCTTGTTAATTTATAACTAAATTTAAGAAAATTGTACTTAATGAAAAGTCCAAGTACACCCAAAGTCATGATGTATGATGTCTGAACTTANTCCTGATGAAGTATTGTAGAAGAATAATTGCTTGTTAATTTAGTAACTAAATTTAAGAAAATTGTACTTAAATGAAAAGTCCAAGTACACCCAAAGTCATGATGTATGATGTCTGAACTTGGAGGGATAATACATGGCAGTGACATCCCAAAATGTGTATAA
>JANJYP010136216.1:0-11013 GCA_024605115.1 Rastrelliger brachysoma | reverse complement strand
TCCCCACCACTTTACAAACCAAACCTACACCCTTGATTATTCAGCACCTTTCTACAGTCGCACAGGGAGATCCCAGCTCCTCCAAGCAGCACTAGTTTTAGAAGACCAGAATGCCATGAAGCAACATGTTCAGTTTTGATTAAAGGGGCAGTGAGTCATTTTTCTTTTTATCTCCAATGGAAAAAAATGCCATAAAATGTCACTGACTATTCTTTTACTCTATACACATAAAACCTACAGCTGAATATAAGTCACAGAGTTATTCAGAGAACTGTGAGACATCATTAAAAGCAGACCCCGTGTGTCGTATCCAATCGAATCTGATGGCATCTTAATCCACCTCTGAAGGGACTTTACCTTATTGTTCCTGTTTTATTTTTATCTGCAACAAAACTGTAGGTTGCAAGTGAAAAAAACACATCTGGTGACTCTGCAGTACCTGATTACCACGTACCGTGTTCATTCCTTTCCAGCCATATCTGTATCCACATTGCAATTCGTCACAGCGCTGGTGGAGCAGCAGCCTGTTGCGTGCAGCTCTATCTATCAATCAAATTGTTTGTCACTGGCAGATTGCCTGATTTGCTCCTCTTTGGTTACCACTGCTTCAGTTCTTCTCAAAGCTTTTTCAATGCATTCAGGCCTGTATTTAAAGCTGCGGCTTGTCATTAGATCGCCAGGGACATATTTTAAAGGATAAGTTCACTTTTTTTTTAAAGTCTGTGTTAAAACAATAGTCAGGTATGCATATAAATATTGAAACAGTTTTTGCTTGCTGTAATCATTCCTCCTGTTCATTCTGACCATTAGAAGATCCCTTTGTAATGCATTTTCAGTGTAAGTGATGGGGGACAAAATCTACAGTCCACATTTTGTGTAACAGTGTATTCCAAAGTTTGCCTGCAGGCTATGTGAGGTTTCAGCTGTCTGGTCTAGTCATATAAAGCAGATACCTTCTCACATTAAAATCTTTTTAGGGCCAAATTCCCTCTTTTTATTTTCCCTATTGAGATATATTGGACAATAGTAACAAAAGATGGAATATTGTACCAAAAAGGCAGCAATTTAAGAAGATATTGATTTGATTTGACTAACTCAGACTACTGAAGCCTCATATCAGCTTCAGATAAACTTTAGAATACATTGTTACACTGTGCATTTCATTCCCAATCACCAATACTGAAAGCATGTTACAGACATGATCTTCAATAATCAATGTGAACAGGAAGAAGGATGACAGATAAGAAAACCTCTATCAGTGTTTATATGGGTGCTTCACTGTTTTAAGAGAGACTTGACTTGAATAGTGAACAAATCTTTTAAAATCTACACGTTAACACAGCCCTCGTGAATTAGACAAAACAGCTCAAGGTGAGCACATCAAGAAAATTTCATTAGAAGCACTCCTCAGATACATGAACACAGATCGAGGGCACCCTGTATAATTTATTCCAAGGTGTAGGGCTGTTTTCTGTTGTTGTTCCATCTAGCTGTGTGTTATTCGTGTCGTCTGCCGAAGTGGTGGCAACAGCTAGAAAGAAGCAAGCAAGTGAGCTTTCGCAGTCCATAGTCGACCTTTAATATTTTAGATAGTTGAACATTTTTCTGCTTTTAGACCCCCTCCCCCACCACCACCACCATCACCGCCATTGTAGCTGTGCTGCAAATATCCTGACGTGACATACCTGCATTTGACTAGTCATCCACAAGAATACGAAAACCGCAAAAATGGAAAATAGAGACCTTGCTGAAAGCTGTTATTTAAAAAAGAAAAAAAAAGGAAAATGTTGAGATCTTTTGTCCTTTCTAGTCAGGTGAAAAAGTTATTATCTGCAAGAGTTTGTAGATAGTTGGAATGAAGTGGGTTTTTTTACCCTCTTCGTTAAGGTTGTGGAATGAACAGCATTCTAGCATTTATAGCACTTAACATTTTAAAACATTAAACTGTTTAAAAATACTTCAGTGGTTAATTTCAAGTGTTTTTCAGCTGTATGTAGCAGCTTTGAATCTTTATGCTGATCGTGTTAGTAATATCTCTGTAACTTGATCCCCCACCGCCCTTTTTTTTTTTACATTAATTATTCATTGGTATGTTTATAGAGAAATACACACAACACTATTAAATATCACTGATTTGCAAAGAGGTATTTTATGGTCAAGTATAATAACAGTATGTAGAACATGAATTTATGCCATGCAGAACATGTTAGAAAGACATAGTTATGCACTCCAGGTCAATATAAAATGCAACAGATGGGCCCGCACCGCACTATATGGTGTGACTATTATATAACGTAATCACTTTGGGTTCATAGGTGTTATGTAATTGCTTCATTGTCTCCCTCTGGCCGTCTGTGGGCCTTGTGTGGAGAGCTGTGAGCAGTGCTAGATGGCATTAAATCTGTCAAGGCTGTGTCAGTTCCACATGATACCCACGACCTGTTGTGCTCTGGCTGCCTTCAATGTACACATTGTCCGAGGGAAAACACTGAGGAGCCCTTGGAATTGTGTGTGAAACTGCAACATAACTGGGCGGTGTTCCAAACTACTCCTCCACCCACCCCACCCTCACACACACACACACACACCACCATCATCACCACCACCAGCAGAAAGCGCATATGGTGCATGAAGTCAAATGATGCAGTCTTAGCTGCAAATTTTGACCAAAACGTTAAGAGCGTTCTTGAATTTTTTGAGTCAACCTGTGGAACACCTGATTTTGTTGTTGCATTGTCACCACCGCCATTACCACCAACAACAACAGTGCTTTTTTTCTTGCAGAATCTCTTCTTTTGTTGTGGCCTAATATGTCTTACAAGCCAGTCATAGGCACACAAATGGCAGTCAGTGCTTTCTTTTACACCAAACTCCTGTTGTTGTTGTTGTTGTTGTTGTGGTTGAGGCAGAACTCATGTCTTTTGGGCTAACTGCAGCAGTAAAAGGTCACAGGGAAGACTATAGGATTGAAGTAACTCACGCACATGATGGAAACATAGACAAATTAGTCAGCCATTGCAATCCAGAGGATGCACCACAAAGAATGGATGACTGGGTCTATGTAATGTCTAATCTGTAATGTTGACAGCATACAACAACAATCCTCAAGCCTTTTTTTAACCTGACAGTCCTTAACAAAGGAAAATGTATCACAGTATGCCCTCCTGCTCTCTGCTTTTGTCATTTAGAAAATGTTTTAAAATTTACACTATGAATAATTCATACAGAATTCACAGCAAAAGTGATTGTTTCACTGTTTTTTTTTTCTTTTTACAGTCATCTGTTAGCTGTTGTCATCTTGAGTATAACCAGTTATAGAAGCAGATAGTTGACCCCTCACAGTTAAACTGTGATTTATCTGCTCTCAGGGACAGCATTCTCTCCAGTCACCATCTCCATTTGTGTTTTTTTTCTTCAGAAAGCCAATAAAATATTAACATGGAGAACCATTACGGAAAGGAAAGATACAGGCTGGTCTTGAAAGTGGCAGAGGTCACCTCACGGCCTTTTCTGAACATCTGAATGGATATAAATGAAAACTGCATTTTTTGGGGACATTAAATGGCAGCTGATTATCTGTGTCAGATTTCAGTACATCAGAGCTGCAGTTGATTAGTCGACTGACAAAAAATGAATATGCAGAGATTTTAAATCATTAAAAGGAATAGTTGAGTGTTTTGATAAACATGCTTGCTTGCCTGCAGACATGTTGATAAGATCAGTATTGCTCTTCATTCAGGATGTCTTTATTCCTCTGTTTCCAGTCTTTATGCTAATCTAAGCTAACTGGTTGTAACTTATCATTGTAGGCTGGTTGTAGCTTATCATTCATCTTAGAAACACAAGAGTGATCTTCTCACTTACCTCTCAAGAAATCAATTTGACAGATGTCTCAAAATGTCCAATTATTCTCTTATTTAACTATAATCACAAACTGAATGTCTTTCTGGTTTTTGTACAATTGTAGGACATTTTATGGAGATGAATGTTTCATAACTTCTTAACAAAATATGTCATTTGAGGATTTTATAAAATCTTCACTTTTAGCTCTCAGCACTGCAAGCTTACTTAACTTGAATTGGTGTGATTGATTTTCCCTCTTAGACATTGTGTGCTCTCTTTTGCAACAAATTTACCCCCTCTCGCACTTGTTTCTCTCTCACAAAGACAACACTCCAGGTGAAGATATGCCAATCATAGCGGTGATGGTGGCTCTGTCCTCCCTGTTGGTCATCATTTTCATCATCATCATCCTCTACATGCTCAGGTTGGTAAAACATGCTACGCACTATCCACCAGACTTGCAGAGTAGGCCTAAGGTGCTGCTGTTGCCATGGCAATGACTGATTGACATTCTGCTGTGAGGCCGTGTGTGTTATTTGTGCCTGTGTGTTAACCATGCCGTTTGATCTCTGTTGATTTGATAGGTTTAAAAAGTACAAGCAGGCGGGAAGCCATTCAAACTCCTTCAGACTGACCAACGGTAGATCAGATGATACAGGTAAAGCATTGACATGTGCGTCACTGTGTGTCGAATGTGTCAGCAGATGTGATCACATACTTACTAGGCGCCCATTAGTTTGTTTTGGATCACATCAGCAAATATGTACAGCCAGCTTGACCAAACTTGCCACTCTTAAGTTGTTTCTGATAAGAGTTGATTGATCTTGCTCCCCAAAGCGATAACATTTCACTACTTGACTGCTGGCAGAAGGCTTTTGTTCACTGTGATTACCTAACCATCAGAGCTGCAGTTAGCTCCCTCGCATGTGGCAGCATAGAGTCACATCGCCCTCTGGTGGGTTTCTTAAGAAAAGACAGCTGACGATGAAGTCAGCGTTAGTTGATGTAAGACAGTCCTCCTCTGCTTTTTCTTACCCGGTCTCTCATGTCTTTATCTCCACCTGGCTCACCCCTCCTGTTCCTTCCCTTCCATCCTCTCCTGTCCTCTCCTCTCCTCACGTCTGCCTCCTCCCTTCCTGCTCGCCGGCGTAGAGCTCCAGAGCGTGCCGCTATTGGCCCGCGCTCCCAGCACAAACAGGAAGTACCCGCCCCTTCCCGTCGACAAGCTGGAGGAAGAGATGAATCGTCGCATGGCTGATGACAACAAACTCTTCAGGGAGGAGTTTAATGTATGGCACACTCAAGCACATGCCCTGTGATAACATACTTAAGAGTATGAGAGTCACCTCTGACTTGCATCTCTGTTGTTGCCAACATCAGTGATTCACATGTAGGGGAGAAGCTCAACTCATTGGCTTTTTATTCATTTAAAATATTTGTGTTTAGGAGGCAAGTAACTATACAAATGTCACTGTTACCTCCCACCAACATAAGTCTAAAAGTAATGAATAAATGGTTTAAAGAGTTTACTAAGAAAGGATAAACATGTGATATAATTAGCCAAAAGTAATAGGAGGATAAAAGGTTGTCATGACACTCTGCAGGCCAAGAAATGCATCCAACAGAAAACAACATCTACAGTAGAGTCACATATAAAGTTTTTTAGATGGATACACTTGTTTTTCAGCCCTGTTACTTAAATTTTTTTTTTTTTGTCTAGGCTCTACCAGTTTGCCCCATTCAGGCATCGTGTGACGCCGCTTCCAAGGAAGAGAATAAAGAAAAGAACAGATACGTCAACATCCTGCCATGTGAGGAACAACCCAACCCTAATACTGTGACACTGGCTGACATTACTCTGTGAAGCTTTTACAATAATCCAGTATAATCATTGTAAACATCAGACAGACAGTCAGACAGTTTTCAAAGTGATATACTGAGTCATAATTTAGTGTTGGAATGGAAAAAAGTTGTGAAGGAGCATATGTAATTAAAATTCCCTCTCACACTGTGCTGCTCCTCCCCTTATTTGCTTTTTCTCTTCATGTCTCTTGTCTCTCTCTCCCTCAGATGATCACTCCAGGGTGCATCTCTCATCTCTGGAGGGAGTCCCCGACTCTGACTTCATCAATGCCTCCTTTATAAATGTTTGTATAAGTGCAGTACAGTCCACAAAACAAACAACTGTGCTCTAACTTCAATTTTTTGTCTAATCCTTGCTGCTCTTTTTTTCCCTTATCTCATCAACAGGGTTACCAAGAGAAGAATAAGTTTATTGCAGCTCAAGGTAACATTTGCTGCCTACATTGGAACAAAAAAAAAAAAAAATTAACTGCTTGATTTTGAGCTCATAACTTGTTTTCTTGATATCTGTATCTGTATTGGTGTCTCAGGGCCAAAGGAGGAAACAGTAAATGACTACTGGCGGATGATCTGGGAGCAGAACACAGCCACCATTGTCATGGTGACCAATCTGAAGGAGAGAAAGGAGGTAGGAGAGACAGGATGTCACCAGATTGATGATATTTGTGTTATATACTGTGTTTGCACAAAGTTCACATGTAAGCACTCTGCATAGAGGTTGTGAAAGAGTGGATACATTTTTAAGAGCACACTGTGGTTTATGTTTAACATATCTTCATTTGTGATGTTAATTTTTTATCTCTAAAGTTAGCTGAACAGAGCACATGCCACTGAGTCCTCATGTGAGAGTCAGCACATGTGGGGTTGATACATAGACCATGTCTAGTCTTCAGATCATGATGGATGCCTTCATTTGTCATGTGTTTTGTTTCGTTTCCCAGAGCTGCAGCTTTGTCGGGTTGTTGATACTTNTTTTGTTTCGTTTCCCAGAGCTGCAGCTTTGTCGGGTTGTTGTTACTTTCTATCGCTTTTTTATTATCTCATTTCCCAAACCTGGAATAAAAATGAGGCCACTGTTACTCTATGTACAAAGCTTTGTGTTTGTATTCAGTGTCAATTTGCCCTGTGTTACAGTGCAAGTGTGCCCAGTACTGGCCGGACCAGGGCTGTTGGACATACGGGAACATCCGCGTCTCTGTGGAAGACACAATGGTTCTAGTGGACTACACCATCCGCAAGTTCTGTATCCAACAGGTAACATTTCATCAGTGGATTGAATAGTTTTATTCAGTGTTAGATAATGGTGTTTAAGTATAAGAATGGATAATTATTATCTTTTTATGAACATATGCATTTTACTCTCCTATCTTCTCAAGTAATTTTATATACACTGCTTTAAAAAATCTATGTTAGGCAACGCACTGCAGACACCAACTAGGTTAGAAAACATTCAGGGCTTGGGTTTTATATGCTGTCACTTTAAGTTTAGTGACACTATTTGATGGCTTGGTCTATGACCTGGTTTCATTGTGTCTCAGGTGGGAGATGTGTCTGGGAAGAAGCCTCAGAGACTTGTGACCCAGTTCCACTTCACCAGCTGGCCAGACTTTGGGGTGCCCTTCACCCCCATTGGAATGCTCAAGTTCCTCAAAAAAGTCAAGACCTGCAACCCCCAGTATGCAGGGCCCATCGTGGTCCACTGCAGGTAAGCTTGTGGATGTTTACACTGATATCTTCTTTTGTTGTGTCAACTCACAAGAATGTCACAACTCACAAGAATCACATTTCTTTCTACCCCTATGTTAGTGCGGGAGTGGGAAGGACAGGTACCTTCATCGTGATCGACGCCATGTTGGACATGATGAACTCTGAAAGGAAGGTGGATGTGTTCGGCTTTGTCACCAGGATCAGAGCTCAGCGCTGTCAGATGGTCCAGACTGATGTAAGTCCACTGTTTACTGTTAGAAATATCCTGCAGTGTTTGGCTTCTGTCGCTGTTTAAATCTGAAACATGTTTTCAGTGAAATCATCTTCATTTACTACATCTTGTTCTTTGTTTTCTTCCCCCTCTTCCACAGATGCAGTACGTGTTCATATTCCAGGCGTTGTTAGAACACTACCTGTATGGAGACACAGAGCTGGAGGTGACCTCTCTGGAGTCCCACCTGGCCAAACTCTATGCCCCCTCACCTGGAGCTGGCTGCAGTGGTCTGGAGGCTGAGTTCAAGGTTGGTTTATGCATTATATTCTACCAAAGAACCAGCTATTCTCTTTGACCCCTTAATCATCATGTCAACTTTTTTTTAACAAAAAACATCATGATCTCTATCATTTCCAGAAACTGACATCCATCAAAATCCAGAATGACAAAATGAGAACAGGCAACCTGCCCGCCAACATGAAGAAGAACAGAGTCCTGCAGATCATTCCTTGTGAGTGATGCTTCTCAGTTCTACAGTTTATTGTCCCTGTGAACAGCGCTGAGTGCTGCATTATACATAATGAAATTGCAGATGGACGGTCGCTCTGTTGGATTAAAGAAAGGCTGCATGCTTCTCCTTGTTCTTGACAGATGAGTTCAACAGAGTCATCATTCCAGTCAAACGAGGAGAGGAGAACACTGACTACGTCAATGCCTCTTTCATTGATGTGAGTGCAAAAGCACCTGGATAAGAGTGGATCATTTCATTTCATTAATGCAGTCAATCGATCGGGTGTTTAAAGACTTCCTTTATTTTAATCTCTGTGCTTTCATTCTGGACATTTTCCCCTCCCGCTGGTCACAGGGCTACCGTCAGAAGGACTCGTACATGGCTAGCCAGGGTCCGCTGCAGCACACCATAGAGGACTTCTGGAGGATGATCTGGGAGTGGAGAAGCTGCTCTATAGTTATGCTCACTGAGCTGGAGGAGAGAGGGCAGGTATGTGTCTGTGTTGAGACACAAACACTGGCATTCAATAACAAGTGAATAAGTGGCGAAAATAAAACACTGACAATCTATAATTTAGTCAGTTGTAACTGAACGCTACCAGTCTTGTATGATGATGATGATGATGATGATGATGATTATTATTATTATTATTATTATTATTATTATTATTATTATTTAAAGTGACTTCATCTTCAGTGGTTGTCTAACATCCACTTGATGTCAGACCTGAATGCATTTATAAAATAAAAATCAGTCCAATTTCAAAGTAAAAGTGATTGATGTAAGAGTAATAGTAGTAATAATAATAATAATACTCATACTATAGTTATTAATTTAAAATGACAAAAAGACATTGATAAATTCTCAACATTGAGGATCTCGGCATGTACTTAAATGTCATTTTGTGTCTTATCTGCATTGTGCATCCTGCAGGAAAAGTGTGCTCAGTATTGGCCCAGTGATGGAGTGGTGGTCCATGGGGACATCTCCATCGAGATTAAAAGGGAGGAGGAGAGCGAGAGCTACACAGTGCGTGACCTCCTGGTCACCAACAACAGGGTGAGGAGAAGGGACAGATAAAACCAGCAGATGTTCCACATACAAACGTACTGCAGGTTCATCACTGTTGTGTGCAAACTTTATCCTAACCTCTGCTTTTTGCTGTCATCCATCTTCTCAGGAGAACAAGGCTCGGGCAGTCCGTCAGTTCCATTTCCACGGCTGGCCAGAGGTGGGCATCCCCACTGACGGTAAAGGCATGATCAACATAATCGCTGCAGTGCAGAAACAGCAGCAGCAGTCTGGCAACCACCCCATCACTGTACACTGCAGGTAACACACACACACACACACACACACACACAATGATACACTTTCTTCAGTCAGTATGTTACTTTTTTTTAACATAACATTAACCCTTTGAACTCTGCAATAGAAATTATTCACCAGTACCTACACTAGTATTTTTCCTTTTCATGAGATAATTTCTTGTCATTTCTTCTGATGTTTCATATTCATAAAATCTATACAACTTAAGTGAAGGGTCACACAAGTCATTAAACCATGATGACTGAATAACAAACAAACTACTGACTCAATCATGTTTCTCATAATCTCCCCCTGTTATCAACTATCTACCTGCCTCTCTGCTTCTTGGGCCACTTCACTGCTCCGCCACACATCGTTGCCACATTTTGCACATGATGTAACTTAATTATATCATCAACATGCCACCAGAGCATACAACAAGATTATGCTTTAAGCTGCAAAACGATTAATACTATAACCATTATGGTTCCTATTTTAGATCGATATAAACAGGATTATGCAAATGACAACTTCCCGCAGCCAGTTTGGACCGGGGGGTCTGTTTTCATAGGGTTAAAACAATTACATTGATTTCTATATTACTGTTGCACATGGAACTACTTGTGGTAATCAAATGGGCGAGTGATGTCTGGGAAACTGTTGCAGCTATTAAATCACAGGAAAAAACAGCTCAGAGGAATTGTTCTCTTCTTCCTTGTGACATTTAACTGCTCTCAGAATTGTTCCTATGCGTCTTCTCACAACAGAGTGTGTATGTTCATGCCTACTGCAGTGTGTATATTGATATTTTATATTTTTTCCTTTGTGTGTGTGCGTGTGTGTTTACAGTGCTGGTGCTGGCCGGACAGGGACATTTTGTGCATTGAGCACAGTCCTGGAGAGGGTGAAGGCAGAGGGCATCCTGGATGTTTTCCAGACAGTCAAGAGCCTCAGACTGCAGAGACCCCACATGGTGCAGACACTGGTGAGCAGCCTTGTCAACCTGAATTTGCAATTATTTTTCATTATTCCTTTGTCATAGGGTGCAATAGGCAACTACTTTCATATTTGTTATGGTTGTGTTGGAAAAGTGACACATGTACTTATGAAGTTTTACCCTTTATTAACAAGCCAATGATTCATTTACACTTACACTAATCTTAGGAGTGTGTTTACATGGTCAAATAAAAATCAAGAATTATACTTGATTTATTTTTACTTTGATTATTTATTTTTACTTTTTGCTGGTTGAATTATTTTTGTACCAGTTTTGTAACAAAATTGGCTCCAAGCAATCTTGCTTGTAGGCCCACACCCTTTTTTGCCTATTGTTACTTCAGCAGATCACTGAAGTAACAATAGGCAAAAAAAAGAACGGAGGGGGACTTGAACAATATTCCTAGTCATAATTCCAAAGTTCTAATGTGATCTTGTTATATTGTTTTTTTCATTTCCTCTCTCTTCAGGAGCAGTACGAGTTCTGCTACAAAGTGGTCCAGGAGTATATTGATGCCTTTTCTGATTACGCTAACTTCAAGTAGGGACCTGCCATGGATGGATGTCCGCA
>JANJYP010136169.1:0-16933 GCA_024605115.1 Rastrelliger brachysoma | reverse complement strand
ATACAAATAAAGATTGATTGATTGATTGATTGATTGAGATTGATGCACGTACCTGAGTGTAAATGCATTGTTGGATCAACTGAAGATAGTTTTATGAATTATGTGTTAAAGTAACAAGAAACTCATTAACAAGAAACATGACTTTTGCTCAGTGGTTGTGCCAAACTCAGCAGTTCAGAAATAGGAATATTCCCAGGAATATTCAGTAATAAATCCGACATGTAAATATCTTTTGAATTGTACATGGTTGATACTTTGAATTTGTGAATGAATTTGCTGATACATCTTTTCCTTCATTTATTTGGGAAGATGATATCATATCTTTAGTATCACACCCAATAATTGATACTCAAAAAATCATCTCAGTAGACTAATGTATTTGTTATTCTTGTTCTTTAAATTTGATGTTCAAGCTTCACTGTGCAGAATAATGTAAACATGTCGAGTTTGACATGAGAGGGCTGTTATCCTATTTGTCATCATTCTCTGTGCTTACTGAAAATGTGATTTTTCAGGCATGTACGTACATGATTTGTGTCATCAGAACTAGTTTAATGCCAATCCTGGTGCGATGTGGAAACCTGAAGCCTCCAGTGTAGAGAGCTGCCTTTTCAGTGGGAGAAAGCTTGTTCGACACTTGTAAAATTGAAAATATGTGGTGTCATTTAAATATTTTTAACAAGAAAAAATTGCTTTTATTTGTGGACATATTAGATTCAAATCTTTATTACAATATAGCCTAATCATTATTATCTAAAAAAAATTTCTATACATCTCAGAACATCTTTATAGCATGAGCCTTTGAAATTTGGTCAAATGTATTCATAGCAGGATTAAACGAACTTGAGGGACGTTCGATATTTAATTAAAACCCAAAGACACCATTTCATTTGCAAGGCAATTCCTTTTTCAATTGCTTTCCCAAAGGTTTCTCCTATTGTCTTCATGTGTTTTCTGCTAACATGATCATTTTCAGAAACAAAAGTATTCACATCAAGTATAATAATTACTGAAATAAGTAACAAAATGAAAATAAATTTATATCAATGAGAATGATTTTTCAGAGTCAGTCCTGAAGAGCTTGATACTGTATCTCTTGCCACAGCTCAAGCCTTGTACCTCCTGCCTTGTTCCACTTTTCACATCATCCTTAAATCTATTTTTAGCCAGATGTTTGTGTCTGTGCAGCCTCAGTGTAATTGCAGACTTTGCAGCATCAAGTGAAATTGTACTTACTAAACAAATGTTTTCCATTGATGCATTTGAAACTTTTTTTTTTCCTTTCAGAAAATCTGTTGAAAAACTGTGGCTGGAAAAACTGTCTATTAACATGACTGCAACCTTAAACAATCTCAAGATAAATTGTAATAGTGGTTTCCAGAGCAACCATGGTACTTACACAGACCCTCCCAAGGTTGTGAGTGACGTAATATAAATTTCCTACAATCATGTAACACACGGCGAGCATAATTTCTGCAGTCAGAAAGCATACATGAAGCATAAAAAAGCATAAAAAACACAATCTTTTCATATTTTAGTAATTTCAGTGTAAGATGTGTAGTTTCCTGTAAAAGTACTGTTCCCTTGGCAGTGGTATGTTTAACTTCTGATAATGGAGATGCTGGTACTGAACAATGTGTCTTTTTTCTGACATGCTGTCTGATAGGGAAGGCTAAAGTGGTCATAATCACAGATTAATTATGTTGAGACCATGAATCACAATCACACTTTGATCTTGAATGAACATTTATCATAAGCTTTGTTTTGTGTGACAAATAAGAGTTTGCAATTTTGCTAATTAGCTAAGATTCTGAAGTGGAAATAATATGTAATTGCAGAGAAAACAGCAACCTCTGTCTGAGGCCTTATTCTCCATCTTCTAATTGCCTATGATATAAAAGAGCTTTATGTATAATTTTGTCATTACAGGCTTCTGTAAACCAACAAAAAGACACACACTATTGGTTTTACTGAAATATAGTAACAGTAGCAAAGTTTAGTAGCAGAATAGAGCATTGATTTTACTTTTGGTTGCGGCAGTGGTAGAAGTAGTACTCAGATCCTTTAAGTCAGTAACAATACAGCACTATATTAATACTTCATATCAAATCTCAATTCTGCACAAAAAAATAAAACTTAAGTAAAGTACAAAGTATAAGCAGCTTGATGTAGTTACAGTATTACAGTAAAAGTAGTGGTTTGGTCCCTCTGAGTGATATATTATTATATGTGACATCATTAGATTATTAATACTGAAGCATCAATGTTTGAGCAGCATGTTACTGCTGGAGGTGGAGTTAGTTTGAACTTTTTTTAAACAGTTTGGGCAAATTGCTAATCCCTAATTCAGGGATTTGGCCCCTTCAAAGAATCACCAAGTAAATTTGAGGGGTTGTGAGATGATTAATGGGAGAGGAAAGAAGAAAAACAAAATCCTAATACACAAATCTGTTTCCAGTTTTTGGTTTAATCTTTAACAATTGATTTTATTTTAAGTTTATGATACACCAAGATGACAAAATAGTTATTTAATGACAAGAAGAAATAAAGCTTGTTAAGTTTACCTGATAATTACTTGCTGATTTTTTTTAGCTGATGTACCTTTGTGTTTGCACGTTGTCCATTAGCAAGTATTTATTTCTTCTTTTTTGCACAGTCTTTATTGATCCTGCTGGATGACCCCCTTAAAATCAACATTTTTGCATGAGAATTCGTCACTATGGCAAATTTCAGAATTATTACTTCAACAGAAAATGTTTTTTTTCAAAAAATGCAATAGCACACTAACCTATTCATTAACCTCTAAAATAAAAGTGTATAATTATTCCTTTGGTACTTCACACATTGCACACTGCTGTCTCAAAATATCCTCCACTAATGAATGCCACTCATTCCTGGTGCTGTCTTTATTTTTAGCACATTGATTATTATTGTACTGTCCTTTTTTCTGCTCTTCCATTAAAGTACCAAATGTAAGGCAGCTACATCTTTATAACAGAAATTCTTGATCCAGTTTACACCTATGACATATGTATCACTTATGAACTACACAGATTTCAGTACATGTACAGTATATAATTTGTAAAAGCTTGTGTATCTGTGTTTGGCTTGTGTCTTTTTGTTTTCGTAGCATTAGAGGTTTATATTGATCCACTCCCTCTTTCTTTTGCCCTGCTGTGTGGACCAAAATTGACTTTAAAAGAACAACTTTGTTGAAAAGTTTGAACATCAGTACAAAATGTTAATTTAGTGTGGTTATTTTTTTTTTAACAACAAAAGCTTGATTTATTCATTAGTGTCTTCTTTTATGTGCGGCATGGCCTGTAATGCCTCTCACCTCACTCTCACCTCCCAGAGAAGTAGTGGTCTCTTGGGGACCTGCTCTGCTCTGTTGTGCTCAATAATATCATCACTAAGTCTTCAGCAGTAAACAACAGCTAACAACATATGATAGAATAAAGGCAGCAAGGAGACAATTGATGTTTCTATCCTACCCTTTTAGTCTGTCAGGTTTCCAATTGCTCAAAAAGATGGGAATAAACATTGAAACAGTGCATCAATCAACACCCGTAGAATCAATGGATGTGGATAAACAGTATACACAGAGATGATACAGTATGTGGTTTCCATGCTGTGACAATAGTCACTCCCTGCAAATCCTTAACTTGGTACAGCAGAGCTTGGGGAGATGGCTGACAGATGGCTTTAATACTAAACTAACCAACACAGTGTAGCTCAGTGTTAAAAGCATAACCCAAATACAAATGTGAGATAGTCATGTAAAGATATCCACCCACCCGTTTGAAGTTTACATTTTTGATGCAAAAGTTATTGTTGATGTTTTAAGAGTTTATATTGAATAAAGGTACACTGAAAACTCACAGCAGAAAATATTTTATTTGTTCATTTAAATATAACACATTGTGTTTTAAAACATTTTGATAAATATTTATTTAATATATATTTATATATATTTTTACAGGAGACCTATTATGCTTTTCCCTTATTTTCATAATGTTACATTCATGTTCATGTTAAAAGTGGTAGTGGTAGAAACAGTCCCTGTGAGCATAAAGCACTGGGCTGTTCTGAATACTGAGTTTCCAACATATTATTCTATTTTCAGCCTGAGCTGACGTTGGCTTGTGACAAATTTCTGTTCTGTTCTGTTACTGCTTGCATTACTTTTAACTGATCCTCTGAACAAAGAGCTTCAGATATCTTTATATACTGTTGTGTTGGCCACTTGTCAACACCACTAATGAACTTCTGTTAATTCTGTGGGGAAAATGTAATTTCTTAACAATTAAGTTCTCATTATTTAGTTTTTTAAAAGCTTTTAATTTGAAGCAGTAAAGCAGTAAACGTCACATGTACAGCCTCCGGAGGTTTGGCCAATCAGAACAGAGTGGGCTCAATGAGAGAGGGCTTTTAAAAGACAAGAACTGAATTCCTGTCCAACAGATAAAAGCTGAACTGAGGGACTGCGTAAAGGTCTGTATAAGGTAAGGTGTTTTTTTTAATAGTGTATCATGAAAAGCTACTCTAGTGGAGTCTAAAAATAAAAATATAGAGCTAGAGTATAATAGGTCTCCTTTAATATCTACAGGCCATTACTTTTGAAAACTACATGATGGAACAGAATGAACAGAGAGACTCTTCAGTATATAGATGCAATGGGTAAAATCACAATAAACACATTTGAGGAAAATTGGTCAGTGCAAAGGAGAATGTTCTTTTAGGAAATTAGTCCTTCAAGGGGAAAATTGCATCTTACACAATCTGAACAGAATGCAGCTAGGAGGCAAGATTTTTTTTTCATCATTTTACAGCTCTGAGGTAGGACACACACTTACAGTNAGAGAGAGAGAGAGAGAGAGAGAGAGAGAGAGAGAGAGAGAGAGAGATACCAAGAATCTATTTTCATTTGGACAAAGAAACCATGTAAATTGATGATTATCATTTCACAGCTTTTAGATTTTCAAATACACAAAATACACACACTTTAAAATACACAACTTTTAACTGCATAAGTGCACTCATTGATAAACACATTAATTTAAATATATAATACTTTACACCAAAGAGAAACATGCCATGAATATAATCATTGCAAAATACAGGTAAAGCAAGAAATAAGTAAAATTTTTAAGTGGGGCCCAAAAAGAGTTCAGTCTTTATATAGAACTGTTAGTTGTTAATATTATTATATTAAAAAAAAATGTCTCTTCTTACTCAATTTAGTCTTCTGGGCATCTGACTCTTATATGTTCTACACCAGAATGTAGTCCAATCCAAATGTTAAGACTTATTCAAATATAACTGAATATCTTGTTTGTACAAAATTTTCTGAAAGTGTTGTCACATCATAACATAATTAATTCAAATATAAAGGTAATATCTTGACAAGATGAAGCAGTATCTGCATGCAAGATATAAGATAAACTGACCAAAGGATGGCAAGCTTCTGTTTAAAAAGCAGTCAGAAAAACTTAATGAGAGCAAGTTTCTAAAAAGGTTTCGTCAAACTTTGGAGAGTAGAAACATGTTGGTGGAAATACTGCTAATGACTGAAATGCTAGGGAGGCTGTGACTTGTAAGGGAAATGCATGAGCAAGAATGACCCCAAACCATCAAAGATCTGTTTGAAGTATAACGAGGAGTAAATACCACAGACTTAGAAACAGCTCCCTTCACAGTCACCACATCTTGACATTTGTATCATACGTTTTTTGGGCCATTTTAAAAAGGAAAAAAAAATACATCATGTAACATTATAAGACACATTCTCTGCTGCTTTTTAAAGGGGTCATATTGCACCCCTTTTCTGCAAGTTAGCACAGTTCCCCGGAGTCTTAATAAAATGTTTCGGGCATGCTTTGAAGCATCACGGCAGCCTTTGCATCTTGTCTAAACAGCCCTGTTCAGAACGGCTGGTTTTGAGCGCCAACCTCACTTCCCTGTTTTGCAGTGTGTGTTGGCTATCATGACAAAAAAATAAATAAATAAATAAAAAGAATAAAGCTGGAATAAATGTGAAGGTGTACGTGAGTGCAGCAAACACCTTGAGTTACTTACAGTATGCAAGTTTGACTGAAGGATCATATGTATTTTTTTGCCTATGTGTCACATGAACAGCTTTTGTTGCCCCCCAAATAATTCTCCACTTTGACAGGTTTGTCGCTAAAAAAAATGACAGTGTGACTAATCAGAGAAAGTTTATGTATACAAACATCTTCTCATGCTGAGAAGAGTGATAGTTAGTTGTGCTGCCCCTACGCTAGCAACACTTTGAGGATATCACGTTCAAATCTAATTCATTTCGGATTTTGAGGATTGTCCTTCATCAAGTAATAGTGGTAGTAGTAGTGGTAGTTTGGTTTAGCTCCAACCTGGCCGGTGCTTGCAATGCAACACATGGTGGACCTCAGGAAATTTAGTGGGTGGAAGTTGAGTGAACTGGGGGTGGGGAGGGCATCAAATCGGAATGGCTTGTTGAATCTGAAAGGTACAGAGCAAATCATCCCACACCAGACAAATTTGGTTGTCTCATTTTACACTTTGTGTGGTGGTAGGCACATCAGACACCCCTATACATTAGCACTGAAAAGTATGACTCGTTTAAAAGTGCTGTAGTAATGTCAATCAATAGTAGCCAAAAAAAAAGAAAAAGCCACAGTGTAAGCCATGGTTAAGGCAAATGGTGGAAACAGGAAATAGCTACTGACAAACTTTCACTTTTCATAAATACTGAAAAACCTTTCAGACTTACTGAATATCTAATCAAGATAGTGATTGAAGATTTGACTCTATATTTACATCTGTAAACATGTTTGTGCACAAATTTCATTATCTCCCCTTGTTTGCCACCAAAAGTATGAATATCATGATGAGCATTAAACACATTTTGTATAATAATAATAACTGCAGTGTCTTATACATAAGGCAATTGCTTGTTAGCAAAGAAACATTTGTTAAGTCTGCCGCTGAAAGGGCAAATTCAGTGTCACTGTGGCTTCTCTTGGCTCTGCAATCGGCCTGTTAATCATTTCGCATTCATTCTGTCGTATGTTCTCCTCGTTCATTTGTGATACCTCCGTAGAGCCTGCTTCAAATCCAGGTACAGTGTTTGCAACATGAACTACATGGACTTTATTCCTCCCATTTTTACTGAGGATGCAGCTAAACACTTTCTTGAAGCCTTTGCGGAAGTGCTTGGACACCAGAGCGTACACAATGGGGTTGACACAGGAGTTGGCGTAGACCATACAGTGAGAGAGGATCCTGAAGGCATACGTGGTCTGATTGAAGGGGAAGTCTCCGTAAAGGTAGCACAAGATCACAACATGATATGGTAGCCAGCATATGCAGAAAAGTACGGTGACAATGATGATCATTTTGGTAACTTTGCGTTTAGCTCTCTTGGATTCTGACATGCCATCCAGAGGGTCGACAGCTGTCCACAGATACTTGATGGTCCGAGTGTACGAGAGGCTCATAATCAGCACAGGGATGACGTAGCCGAACAGGAAGGTGCATGTGTCCAGGACTTTACGGTCCTGCTCCTCCCAGCCAGGGATACACACAGTACTATTGGCATAATCAATCAGGTCGTAGTAGCTGAGATAAGGACCCGCAAAAACCAAGGAAAGACCCCAGATTATCACCATGGCAACCACTGCGTTACAAGGGGTTCTTAGCTCTCTGGAGCGTAGAGGGTAACGAATGGCCAGATACCTACAAAGATAAAAATAAAATAATAATACTGAATTACTAAATGTTATTGAAAACACATGAAGAAAGGTAATTAATAGACTTGAAATAAGTTTATGACTCATTAAAACTTGGTATTAAACTCTAATCTAAAAATAGCTATTGTTTAGTCAAGGCTGCAGGTGCCAAATACATTCTCAGTGTTGTGATTGTAGACGGATGGAGAATGAGAAATTTTCTTTAAAGCCTCAAAAACGCCTGTTGTGTTGTTGATGCTACGTTAAGAATAATAGAATATCCTTCGGTGCCTGCAACAGTCCTGCCTGCACATTATTATCGACTAAAAGATACTCCAGTAAGTGTCTCCTCTCTGAATGCATCTAAAATCCAAACCCAAACATAGTGATGCATGTGTGCAGAGTTCATGACAGTTGCTTTTTGGTTACCACCAATAATTTGATTATGTGAGAGGAGCATCTACTCTTCATGGAGGATGCTGCCACCTCCACGCTTGCTGTTAAAAGCATCGTGGTTCATACTGAGAGAAGTGGATGATAGTCATTCACAGTAAAGCCGTTTGTGGGTATTGTGGTCTAAAAAAGCCTACAGGGAAATATGTCAAAAATATGCATGAAATCTACAAAAAGCATTTTTGAATAAAAGTTTTCAATAGGATCTCATCTTGCATGCGTCGCTTGTTAAACCGTGACAATGGCAGAGAATGTGACTGTGCCTTCTGCTGTGCTTTTGATGCTGCTGAACAGGTAGGCGGTGATAGCACAAATCCACACACCATGTGTTGTCAAGAAAAAAGAGGTTTAAATAATGTTTTTCTAATATTTTTATGGCATGAATCTCTTTCAATAATTTTTACATAATATTGTTCCATCACCTTGATTGTCCATCTGTGCACACATAAAGCTGTATTTATGAGTGTCTGTTATGTTTTTATGAGCTAATGTTCATAGGGATTTTTCAAACTATTGCAGCCTCTTTAAAAGCAAAACCACAAATCCATGTCCTCTTCGTCCTTATGTACAGCACACTTGAGCCAGCTCTACAGAAAAAGAAGAAACAACCCTTGAAACCTTGTTGAAACAAGGCCAAAAACACTTACATTCACATGAAAGGGGAGTAAAACAGCTATCTTGACCTACTTGTCACATGTGGTGCTTAGTGGTTTGGACGACATACTGAGATTTTGCTCTATAAGCTTAGAAGAATTTGTCAGATTCATAAGAAAGAGAGCTTTTGGTTGATCTGTGAATGAATCATAAAATGCTTCATTTTTCGTGTTGTGCTACTAAATGATGTGATGCTGGATGTGAAGCCAATTAAAGAGTATAACCGCAGACTGGGAAACATCTGTTGGAGTTACAGCTGAATCACCACATTTTCTATGAAATTGAGCCGTGACAAAAGTTCAGTTTCCTGGAAAAAACAAATCACTCTCTTCACTGTGAACTGGCTGTATACAGGTGCTATTGCAGCTATTTGCAGAGATCATACTATAGTCAAGAAAACATGAACTGCCATATTATAATGCTGCATAACTGCAGCCTTAACATATACACAACCATACACAGAGGAAATGATTTTGCATTAACTGAGCATCATCCACTGTACATTGTTTTTTTAGTAGGTTACTGGTATCCAATTCATGCTCCAGATATTAAATATAGGTTTTAAACTGCAAATGTAAATGAATTCTCTGATTAAGAGTAATAACTGTAAATTGTTTTGTATTTGTATTTTCTCAGGCATAAAATCACAGTAAATGTGTGTAAACTGTGCTACCCGCCCCTGGGCAGCACCATGCAGCAGCAAATACTTTCCATTTAAAGAGTGGATGTGTGTGCTGCTGTTCATTCAGGCTGAACTGTGATTTAATACCTGCTGGGGATTCCTAGTCTAAAGTGTTAGCTGCTGCTTTTTTTCTTCTTTTTTTCCTTGTTACTGGTGGAGGAAAACGGGAGAATTTCATTAACCTCCCAAGTCAGATGTTCCTGCTCTTTTCCAGTCTGACCAAGAAACGTCTCGCTGGCAAGCTGAAAATCTATTGAACCCTCTGTAGTGTAAACATAGCCAGTGTGTGCAGAGGGTGTCTGCTGCAGAGGGCAGCTGCACACTGAGTCCGTCCGTATTGACTGAGCTGATAATGTTGCCCAACAACTTAGAGCTTACCCTGTGAAGGATATAATTTTCAGCTAAGAATAAAACATGACTCCTTTATAAGATATTCAATTACAGATTGAGGGTGTCTGTAAGGTCTCTGAGTTCCGATTCATCAAAAAAGTGATGTTCCTCCATTCCAAACAAAACTCCACCCTCAAATTGATATTTTGAGCACTCAAATTACAAAGCATTAAATTACTAGTATGTGCCCCCAATGTACGATTTCATTCCCTCCTTTTAGTGACTCATGCCCTTGAACGCTTTAATTCATTCAGTTGAATTAATAATTTGTGCCCTTGAATGACTAAATCTTTGATGAGTTTGTTCCCTTGCTGTTTTCTCCTGAGAATGATCCAGAACCTTGAAACTGAGCTTTTAAGAAATAATGCAGCACTGTAGAAACTTGGAGAAAAGATAACATTGTGATTAACAGCCAGAATCTAAAGAATATTCACATATCTCAGTCCAGGTTTAAAATTAAGCATAGAAAAACAAAGGCAAGTGGAATAAAGAGTGATAACAATTATAGCTATTTATATGAAGGACTTTGTCAAGTAATTTGAGGGAACAATTTAGCAATTCATAGGCATGCAATATTAATTAGAGGAAACCAATTATTGAATTTTAGGGTAGGAATTACTAAAAAGAATTAACACACTAAGTATATGAGAACTTGAATTAGTAATGTGATAAGCAATTAAGAAAACAATCATGACACTCATGGTTCTCTCATGATAATAAATGGTGGAATTGAAATTAAGCCAAACATTAACAAGATGATGAGTAGTGACAACCTTTGGCAACATGACGCAGAGGGAAATGTTTATGGGAAATGTGACCTCCTTGAAAAGCAGAGCCAACCACACTAATCATCTCCACTGCTTATGTGAGTGCAATTTGAAATTTAATTGGGATGTTTTGAAAGTCACATATTGAAAAAAACAAAATTATAGGTAATTTCTGTGTACAATATACTGTAATAACCATGTTTGTGTGCACAATCAAATGTTTTGTTTTTTTATCCTCCCGTGGAGCTCATAATAGTTAACAAACCTGTCGACAGATACAGCAGCCAGCGTGAAGCTGCTGGCATACATTGTGAGGTTAATGAAGAAGTGGACCACTTTGCACATGAAGGAGCCGAATACCCAGCCCTCCAGAGAGTAGATGGTGGCTTGGAAAGGAACGCAGAAGATGATGAGGAAGAAGTCGGCCACACTCAGGTTGAGTATGAATAGGTTGGTTGTGTTATATCCAACCTGTCCACTCCGCAGCAGTACGGCAAGCACCAGGCTGTTTCCGATGGTGCCCAGCAGGAAGATGAGTGAAAAGACCACTGACACAATCACACTAGTAGGGTTCAGCTGGTAGCTTTCAGACACATTCATCTGCCCTCCTGACTTGCCGAAATCCTCAAAGTCAGACATTTTGCGAGTCTGGAACAAGAAAATAACAATGATTCTTAAGGGTTTAAGTGTTTTAACATGTCCTAAATCACCTCAACTGTCTAAAACCATTAGTGCTGTGAAACCACAACCCAGTCTTATTCACTTTCTATGAGGGCAGGGCTCATGCACCGGTGGTCAGTATTGACACAATGACAAAGAAACTCACTCAGACAGTGTTTAATGACAAGTTAGTCTTCACAACTTCTCAAATTACTTAGAAAGGTTGACAAGCCTGCATGCACCACTAGATTTCTTTATCCAATTAATCCCCTGCCGAGTCATGCTAGACATACTAATAAGGCAAAAATGAGTTTTTAACTGGCAGGTGTTATATTAGTTCTGTTTTTGGACTGTTTTCTGTGTTTAATTACAAATAATGTTGCAATGCAGTAAATCTACAGTTTAAATGTTCCTAACATGTATTTTGACTTTAATACTCTCAGTGTCACCTGAAGCTGATACGTTTAACATGATACTATTTTTGCTCTTTTGCAATAACAGAGGGAAAGAGGGTAACCTATGAAGTCAAGATAGAAAGCTTTGCTGTCATTTAATCATATAATACACTGCAGGGATTTGTTGGCTTCATATATAACACTGGGGATTTTCAGGTAAGTGGACCAAACAACTCGCAGCAGCTGATTCACCTCCTCTCTTCCCTAATCCAGGGAGCTGTGTCTTAAACCAAGAGCTGTCTGAGTGCTATTGTCTTGTCAGAGTCACTCGATCGAAAATGAAAAGAGCAGAAGTCTATCACTTCTGAGGCACTTTGGTTTTCATCCCAGAAAACATCTTAAGTGATCATCTATTCATAGTGAGTGAGTCTGACAGCAGTGATTTATCTCTGTCAATCTGTGACTCATATTAGAGTGTTTAATGTGTTGCAGTTTAATTAAGTGATATCAACAATGACATTAGCATGCACTCTTCGACCTTTTTTTGTCAAATTATCATGTTCTTGTATTATGAGTGGTATAAAATTGGGGTTTCAAAGTAAAGAGTTGTTCTTCATGGTGAAGCTGATGAGTCACAGTGAAGAGATACACAACACAGTGTGATGTCTCCAAGTGTTTAATTTGATATAATCAGTTTATCAAAGACTTCAATTATAGATCAAAATGTTAAACAGCATAAAATGAGCAGCTTGGTCTGCAAATCATTGAACCTTTGGTTATTTCCCTTGCTGTTTCTGATTATGATACATCCCTATGATGTTTGACAAGAGTTGATCTCTGTGGAATTTCATCCTATCTGATTTTTTAAGATAAAAAAAGGATGTTACTTAGCAAATCCATTGCTATCATAAAACCATGTTTATTGTTTTTATGTTATTTAGCAATTGGATTGGATCCTTAGCCTCTGAACTGGTTATTTCTTGAGATTGTTATGCGCATGCACCATCACAATGAGGTTAGTTTTCAGGTCAACAGCCATTCAGAGCTTTTAGAGTACCAACAATAATGATGGGCAGCTGGAAGCAGGTGCAGCATATCAGAGTTCAAGTGCATTTTAATCAGCTCTTCGCGTTGATTTCTGACAAAAGAAGAGATTCTCATTTCTCTACCATGTAAACTTCAAAGACATGCGTTTGATGATGGCTCCTAAAATGACAATCTCCTGTGTTGAAAGGAATGGATGTTATATCACCTTCAAAAAGTAGAGTGCATTTAGAAATGGCATTTCTTGGAGCCTTTTCATAGAAAGAAAAAAAAATCCCCAAACAGTTAGGCAGGATTCATCCAAAACTGTTACCTTCACGATTATCTCCTCATGGAATATGTGTTGCACATGTAATTTTTCCAGTCATGAATGCAAAAGGAAACAACCTGTTTACTCGATCATCAAGCTTTGCCAAGCTGAAACTACAGCCATTACAGATGCTTTTAGACTGAGAAGTGGGAGGGAAAATTCTTTTTGTAATGGAATCACCCTAAAGCAGAAATCAGCTTGATCTGAATTGAACTGAAGATGCATTAAAGTGCTAATTATTCTACCTAAATTAACAGATGGGGATTTTATATTAAAGATACAAAGCATGATGACTTAATGTCCCATATCTGTGGCAGTAAAAAATGTGATCACTTTAGAAATTAATGGAGTTGAGAAGAAGCTCAGACTCCAACAAAGCTACATGTAAATGAAGGATCAGAATTTATTTTGACATTTGTCTCTTCAGAACGGATACAAATTTTATAGCAAAATCACAGAAAAAAAACATAATACATAGGCAATAAAAGCTGATATTTTTGTAAGTCACTGTTTTTTTTCCCTTCAATTCTTCAAATTTTTGCAATAACAGGCTTAAAATTAACTATGAAACATTTTTAAATTTTCAACTGTTCCACTGCCAGTCTATCAGTCTAATCATGATTACAAACATGATTAAGGAAGAGGATATACTGATCACAGTCAAAGGCAAATAAATGAGTCATAATAAATGGAAATTGCAAATAGTGGAACATTTCTTATTAACCTTTTAAAGAGTCAGGGTTACATTTGCTGGATGCTGCAAAGGAATTTTACTCAAAGCTCATGCCGTGCCTGACTTCAGCAGTCTCTTTTATGTTGTGGCTGATTTCTCTTTATTTCCACAAGGGAAGACGACTCAGACTGATATTAAATTTTCGACTGCAGTGGGATACCAAGGCTAAGATCAGCCGGTGCTGAACATGTGTGAGAGTCTCAGGGAGGATCACAGAAAACAGGGATTGGCACACAGGAGCTTAATGAGGTAGTAATAGAGCATTCAGGACCTGTCAGGTTGTGGAATTTACAGACTTTGGATGAGCTAGTGTGATGGATGTGAGAGCATAATTAGAATTTTTTTGGGAAAAGAAGTAATGAGTAATGAAAACAGCAGAGCCAAAGGGAGGAGCAGGAGGAGATTTGATAGGGATGTAGCTCAGCCTGAACCAGAATCCACAGGAATATATCTGAATTATAAGAGGAGAGGTTTCCACACATGGAAAATGATAAGGAGATAACAAATTACAACACATTATTTGGCATCTTTAACAATAAGCAACCAAAATGGAATAAAAATACAGAATATGAAATCTTAGTCTGTTTGATGTCAGGGGAAGATTAGCAGCCAAACTTTAGATATCAGCCAAACAGCTACAACATTTACTATTGCATTCTGTTAGCAAATATTTAAAAAGAAAATTGCTGGTTGCTCATTAATCNATTATTTGGCATCTTTAACAATAAGCAACCAAAATGGAATAAGAATACAGAATATGAAATCTTAGTCTGTTTGATGTCAGGGGAAGATTAGCAGCCAAACTTTAGATATCAGCCAAACAGCTACAACATTTACTATTGCATTCTGTTAGCAAATATTTAAAAAGAAAATTGCTGGTTGCTCATTAATAATTTGCATTTCTGATGATTTATAGATCCACTCAATCAATTCTGTCTAAACAGCAGAATCAGCAGACAGATGAGGCAGATACAATATGATAAACCTACCAGGATGATGATGAACGGACTGTATCCAAAGCTTCAGCACTCTGCTCCGATTAGGAACACTCCCGGCAGACCTGCTCTGTTAAGATGTTCATACTCTTCACACTGAAGCCTGTGTTCTTCCAGAGTATATCGCTATCTGCCTGTGTTGCTGCTATCTTACTCTTTCTCCGCCTCCAACCCTTCCACCCAACCCCTCTCCCCCTAGTGAGGACTCCTCCTCCACATTCACTTTAATGTTCACACTTCACTGCAGAAAAGGATTGCAGTGCAAAGGTATGGAGAGAGGCTGCAGCGCTTGGCAATATATTTACAATCAGCATATAATAAAGGGGTCCACTGACAAAATAACCTTTATGTAACATTGATTGCCACTCTGAGGAGTCTGCACATGCACCCAAATCATCCTCACTGTAAATGAGGCAGTTACCTTTGCATTTGCGTTCATCTTTAAAATGGCTTGTTGTGTAGTGAGTGAAATTATTGTCCACTAAGAGGGAGCACAATTTGATTGTGGAGGGACAGGAAAACATTGTTGTCAGTGTATACATTATCATAGCTTTAATTAGTGGGTAATGTTAGTTATGTGTTAGGTTTACCATACTGAATCAGCAGTTTGACACATCCAATATTACTTTCTCCTAATTAATCTGTATTAAACAGCATTAAACTCACTCATAGCAAAAATCTTCAAACAATTGCTATTTGGCCTAACAATTAGACTTTGATTTTATTTGGCCTAACAATTAGACTTTGATTTTATTTAGCCTAATAATTAGACTTTGATTTTATTTAGCCTAACAATTAGACTTTGATTTTAATGATTATATCATATTTCTAAATATGTTTTCGTATTTGAAATGATGATGAATCACTTCAGACATAACTCTTCCCACATTTACCTAGCGGAAATCTAATTCCATTACCAATGTTGCACTTGGGGCTCTATTTTAGCTGCATCTTTATTTGTGACTACAATAAAAATAATTCCCAATTTATACAAAGTGTCAATAATGCATAATTTAGTTATACAACTATATACAAAGCCTGCTCCTCCACCGCTTTTTATAGAGATTTCTGACAATAGTTAAAGGGTATGGCTGACAATTTTCTATATTTTTCTTATTGATAACAAATTTTGTGTTCAATGCAAAACCAACAATGAACTAATCATACTTATAAGTGTTGTGTTTGTATCCAAAATCTTTCATCCCTCTTTGCTACGACCTCCATGGTTGTCCAAAAAAAAACAATTAAAAACACATCAGTGAGTTGCACCATTGCACTGCCACATGTCCCTTCACCCNTCATCCCTCTTTGCTACGACCTCCATGGTTGTCCAAAAAAAACCAATTAAAAACACATCAGTGAGTTGCACCATTGCACTGCCACATGTCCCTTCACCACAGATGTCATAATCACTGTTGTTTGTTATGAAACAGCTCCAAAGGCAGGGATTTTCAGTCTCCAGAGAGTAGTACCACCACTGGACATATACTACAAATTACAACCTTTTGACTCAAACTCTTGAAATTCAAGAGGTTGTCATAAGATCAGATGAGATCTTGTTACAAATTTTGGCCAATAGAAACATCATATGACCCTCTCCTGTATTTTACAGATACCTAAATGGCCTGCCAAATCTTTGTCGGTGGCCAAATTAACNCCTTTTGACTCAAACTCTTGAAATTCAAGAGGTTGTCATAAGTTCAGATGAGATCTTGTTACAAATTTTGGCCAATAGAAACATCGTATGACCCTCTCCTGTATTTAACAAATACCTAAATGGCCTGCCAAATCTTTGTCGGTGGCCAAATTAAATTGTCTAGGTGCACCACTAAGATAGCAAGCTCAGCTCCTGGCAAGGTCCATTATAATTGTCGCATACTCAAACTGGATCTATAAAGGTTAGATGTTGGTGGAAATCAATGTATTGGATTTAGACTAGAAGAAGGGATGCTGGCTTCCCCAACTCTGACAATCCAAAGCACACCTGCTGCCTGCTTCCTCTAACATGCTGTTTCCATGGTAAGTCCAAACTGACGCAAGGTCTTGTCAATCTGGCTCAGTGTTCAAGTTTTATTGAAATTTCCTCTGCAGAATAGGTGAAAAACCAAATAACTCAATAA
>JANJYP010136167.1:0-25952 GCA_024605115.1 Rastrelliger brachysoma | reverse complement strand
TACCTGTATGTCTACATCAACAAACCAGTGTTTTATTGATGGTAAAAGCTCATCTGTACACTCAAGAGTGTCAGCGCATCAATGAAAATACATCACAGAGAGGAAGCAGTCAACTTCAGCCTCCACACTGACAATAAATCTGTGGGTGAGAAGGCCTTGTAAGGTATGTGAAAAAACGTTCTTGCTGATGAGAAAGGTACGTGACGCAAAAGGACACTCCATCTAAAATGGGCTTCTGTCAACACAGAAATGAAGGAAATGGAGCAGCAGAAGGGAGAGAGGAAGATGAGCAGTGGATATGAGAAGGACAGCAGATGAGCAGTTGTCTCCGCAAAAGAATTATATTCTCTGAGCCTGTCAAGACAAGGCACTTTGAAAATACAGTTGATTCCAAAGGGGATTAAAATGGCAGGGAGCTGGACAACTGAAAATAGACTGGGACTAAAAAGAAGAAAATTGGAAAAAAGAAAGCTGTTGGGAGAGAAATAACAGCTATGAGTGCTGACTGAGAAGGAGTGAATGAGAACACTGTAAATCAGCTGGAAGATGAATTTCTGTTGGTCTTGAGTTCTGTAGGCAATCACACACTCACCTGACCTTTGCATGTGTCACCATTGTGTTACCCATTATGTTAGCTGAAGCAATTTGAGCCTTTTCAATCGTGGTAGATTTGTGTGTTACTCTACATCAGAGTATCAGTCAAAACCACTCTGGCTTGTTTCAAAACATACTGCCTCCTTTTATCCAGTGCATTACTGACTGAGGAAAAGATAACTACTAATGATCGAGAATGTGCAGAATTAATTAGTTTCAGAGTTTCATCACTTCATCTTTGTGATGTGCAAAAAAAACTTTCAACCTTTAAAAACTGTACTTTTAAGTATTTTCTTTTTTATTTTAATTTGCATACATACTTGCAATGATATTAACTTGAAGGCATACAAACATGAACCACTGACTAAAACACAAACCTGCATCATCATAAGTGTAGCTCAGAATAAACACCATGGCTTTTCTGGATGTAAACTGAGTTATCTGAGGTGAGTGAAAAAACACAAAGTTTATACTATTTTGCTTCACTATATGAGTTCAATGTGCACAGTGGTGTCTCATAACGACCCAGCTCTTGTTCCACTGGTCTTGGAATGGTTTCCTGAGTGTGTGTGGAGGCCCAATGTGGTTAAAGAAGTGTGCCCCCATAGGTTAGCATAATAGCTATCTCAAAGTGCTGAGTAGCCATGGTATAATTTTTAATAAGGTTTTTTTTTCCCTTCTTCCCAACTTTGATGATATGGGGGTCAAAAATGGCCGGAGTTCTCCTTTAACAATAGCAAAATGAGCTGTTCAATTAATCAAATTTTTGATGCTGTGCATTTTACTGGCTGTTATTAGAAAATCAATTTAAGTAGCTTTGTCACAGTTCTTGTTATGATTTCCTAGCCTCACACCATATTTTGTTGGATTTGAACTTTCTCTTCCTCTTCTTCCTGTATGGCTCAATGTCAGCTTGAAGACAACTATGAGTTGTACCCCAAGTATCTGGAAATGGAGATGACTTCACCTTCCTCACCTCAGGCAGTTCCAGTTTATACCCACAGCGTTCATATTTTGAACTCCCAAATGTCACAGCCTACACATGGAGGGACAAAGTTTGGGGACACAAATAATGCAGCACTTCAGCCCTTTGATGTCCATTGAAATAGGATATTTCCAACCTTATTCTGACATGATGTTACGTGTGTCTTGCACATTCTCAAGTGCTTATCACCTTAATGTGGCCTCAGGGTTCATGCTAGTATTAATTATTGTACCATTGGCTTCAACAGTTTACTAGTGGATGGGTGTGGTTCCTTGTGATATTACTGGTATTTTCTTGATTGAAAACTTTATACAGATTGGACATCTATTCTAAAGAGATGACCAACTCTATCTTCTTAAACTTGTTAGATTGTCTGCTCATAATGTGAATATTCACAAGTAAAACTCTAATAGATATTGCTTCATCAATAGACAGACATACTTTTGGGATTTGAATCACGCATACATTTCTGTTCCGCTGTCAGACCAGAAGATTATGCATCATAATATTACAACATATTATCATTCCCATTTAAGCCATGTCTAATTTAATTATTCATAGCAGAGGACCTAAGAAGTAAAGTCCATAAATTACAAGACTCAAAACTGCTCTAAAGCATTTCTTTTCCATCCCACAGGGAAAGAGTTGATCTAAATTTTGTTCCATGTCACAAAGCTCCCTTGGCACACAACGATTTGTAATTTGTAATTACAAGGATTGATTAAAATGACCTCACTGGGTTACAATTTATTTTAAAAAATCCAATTATTAGACTGTTGAGGCCTTCAGCTGACAGATTGTAATGTACAACTCGCAAAAGAAGACACACAGCCATCTCTTTACAAGGGTCAGATGTTCTGAAAATACTGTCACTTCTTGAACAAAATCATCATAATTTCAATGCATCTCCAAAATCAGCAGTGATGCATTCATGTTATTTTCTACGCAAATAGGATTTTGCCCCCATCTCCCCCATTCTTTGTGAAACCTCTCTCTAATATACCATGGTATTTAAACAGAAGAGAAAAGAGCCAGGATAACAAATTAACTTAGGCCGAACACAAAAGCAGAGGTGGGGGAGTGGTATCCGTCACTGGTAGTCATCACATCTGTCACCACTCATCAATAACTCTCAAAATGTTGTTCTCCTTTGCTTTTAATCAGATCCTGCAGTAACAGTGCTCAATTTGTCTCTCAGTTTGTTTAGACAGACTCTCAGTTTGTCTCGACAAGCTGGCATGCTGTGAGTTATGTAACAGACCCCATTTGAGAACTACGATAACTAATATACATGCATCAAAATTCATATCTTTCGTAAGGCCCTAAATTATTTGTGTAGCTTTTACAGTGTAAATTAAATCTCACAAAGATGTGTGATTTGCAATGCAGCTCCATCTATCTTAGTCTAGAGCAGTAATTAGATTATCACTCAGTTGATGAGCTTCCATCACTTAGCCGCCCATTCACTGTGCTATGTACACAAACATGCATACACATACATACGTACACAGACATAAACACACACATATACATACACACTCACTACATTTTCTCTGAATACAGATTACAAACACTACACAAAGCATTTCATTCATGGCAATGTTGAAATGATTAAGACAACTACATGCACCTAAAAATCTGGCTATCCAGGAAATAAATTAATGTGATTATTATTATTAGCTATATTGTTCTATTTTAATGAGACAGTCATCCCAAACATAACTCAGGAGACCCTAAATTGCATATTCTGTAGAACAGTATCAGTAGTCTGCACAATATAATACAGTATGTGTGTATGTATGTAGTGGGTGAGGAATGTGAGAGAGAGCAAAGTGAATAAAATAAATGAATAGGATGAAGCATAAAAATATCTCTGTATGGCTTTTGAGACTCTAAGGTTGTGCTGAGTGTGACTATGGATAAGTAATTCTTATTACACCAGTTTGGCAACACTCCAGGCCAGGTTTAATAATCAATAATTAAAACAGTTGCAAGGAGTAAAAACATATTTTCACTCTTAGCTGTGGTTTTCAAGAAAGTAGAGCTTCAGAATTGGAGGAATTGACATTTAAAACAGATGACTTTAATCATAGTATACTATATTTGAATTCAAAAGTGTGTTTGAAAAGGAAATTGTTTTATTTTTTGTGTCAGATTCCTTCAGATTCCTTGTATTAAAAAAAATAGCCAAAGCCTGTGTAAGTGGAAAGAATATTCAACAAGGATTGCATTTTTATGTCATATTAATAGAACTATAATGACAGTGCAAGGGATAATGATGAACAGATATGTATGAAGAAAAAAAACTCTAGTTGAAAGGTCAATGCCCAGAGATAAACCTTTGGAATAGGATTTTGTTAAAAGTGAAGAAAGGAAAAATATATCAAGAAGGCTGGATCTAGTCTTTTTAGAAGCAGGGGAAGCACAAGGATTGGACCACATCTTTTTGGCAAGTTTTAGAGTCAGATCTTAGTATGTTGCACAGAACATCATCCCATTTTCACAGCTGACTGCCAAAACAATATATCTTCAGACTTTGGACAATCCATTGTCTTTTCATGCTATTCTGTGCACACAAAATAGAAAAAAGTGGGGGGAGTAACACATCAGAAGAAGAGATTAAAAAGATGTTATCTACATCTATGCATGGGCCTATCCAAACTATTAATCAAAGATTCATTTTCCCCTTCATCACGAGGACTGTTAATTCCTTTAGGAGATGAAAGCATTACTACATCCTTACCTCTGTAAGCTCTTCATTTCTGCAGATTTAAAACAGCATAGTGTCAAGGCTCGCAACAGACCGGCAGCTCCACTTTGTTCTAAAAGCATTAGTCCCTTAATCTCTTCTTCTTTGTGTGGCTACAGGAGTGGTGCAACTAAGCCATAACCACTCGCAAAGTTAAGATGGTGAATAAATCAAATCCGCTGAAGCGGCTTACAGATGTGGCAAGATTGCAACAAATGCCATATCTTAAAGAGTCCACTTTTGCTTGTTTATCAAATGCTTGTCTCATCGAGGATCCAGTTTTATCGATGTTGTGCAAATTTGTTTTGAAGAACCTACACAACACTCAGTGTTTACTGAGTTGTTAGTGTAATGATAAACCTTCTTACATAAAAGGCAAACAACAGGTGTTGTTCCTTTTCTTTACCACAATTAAAAGAGAATAAAAGAAAACAAATCCTGTGAAGCTGTTTGTATTTTAATTGTTAAACCTATCTTGGTTGGACTAAATCCATAATCATAGCTGAGTTATTTTTTCCAATGCAGCAGCTTGTTAAAATGTTTGTACCATTCTGTGTACTCAACCAATAATTACCAATAGGAATACACTGGTCACATGCACTTTGAAATTGACTTTTTTATTGTTTTAGTCACAAACTGTTATATGACTCTGTTAACATGTCACTGGTATACACAAGGACAATTATTTATATTGGCCATGCACATATGGGGTAGTTAGTCAGCCAATTACTAGTGGGTGCCTCTGTCCTAGATCTTGAAGGATAATAGAGGCACTAATTATGATGTGTTCATTTTAATGGGGTTTTATTGACAAGCATCGTAGCGGCTCAGCCTTCGCCCCCAATTGTAACTGCTTGTGAAAACAGCTTTGCAACTCAATTAGATTTGACATTGTGTTTGACTCCATGACAACAGATACAGGTAAAACAGGGGACAGTTATGCTAGAATGTTGCACAACCCAGCTATTCAAAATGAATCATAATGAAAGCATAATGTAACAACATAGACAGAAAATAAAATTTTAGAGTGTGTGTATATTCAAAAAATAATTCAGTGACTTCTAACTTTTCTCAAAAAGAGAGAAGTTGCATCAGACAGTTTTGAGATTAATGTTTTTTCAAGGAATATTATACAAAACATTAAAATTATATTTGATTAAAGTATGCTTGTTTTTATTCATAACTAAATATATGATACGTTTAGACATTTTCTTTTATTTTACAGAGGTCAAAATTATTTTATATTCATTACAAAACTTAAAATAACACTAGAGGATTACACGTAAACCAACAGCAAAGCAAAGACATTGTTGCATTTTCATTTATTTTTTCTTAAATATGCTCATGCTCTCTATTAACCTGTTTGATCTGAAACTCTCTTTATCACTGCATCTCATTCTGGGCAGTATGTCTTTAACATTCTTTAGACCACACTTTAACATTTTCTCATTTATGTTCTATTTTGTCCTTTTATATCTTTTTTTAGTCATTACTCCAGCTTTCAGCTTCTCATTCCTCCTTCCCCATTTCCCTCTTTTTGTTTTTTTCCCTCTCTTCCCTTGAGACTTTAAGGTCATGGTCAGCCATTTATAACCATGTGCTTTAAATGCTTCTTAACCTTATCTCTGCATGCTTTATGGATGCTTCAAAACTGATGGCATAAAGCCACAATACTCTAGGAGCTGCAATCTGACAATAGTCATTTCTCTCTCTTTCTCTGTGTCTGCCTTTCTTTCAGTCTGACTGCCTCTCATTCTCTCTCTGGCTGGTACTTGTCGTGCGTGGTTCTCATGCATCAACTCCCTTACTCAGTGTACAGGTAGGTGCACTACAGCAGAGACTCTGACAAATAGAGATAGGGATGGCTGATCACATGATTCAGCTAGTACACATCCTGTGCTCTCCCTGTCGAAGGACACTGACGTCATAGGTAGAACCAGAGCTGGTGCAATGACTGTGTCAATGTCACCTCATGTTCTGCTTAGCTGTTAGCATAGTGTGCTGGGTGCCGTTGCTCCTGTCATTACTGGGCTGGCAGCCTTGAGTGTAGCAAGGTGGAGGAAGTAGAGTGAATGACAAGTCATCCTAAACTGCCACTTTAAAAACCTGCTGTGGCTAATGATGTGTATCTAAAAGTGGTTGGTGTGTGTGTGTGTGTGTGTGTGTGTGTGTGTGTGTGTGTGTGTGTGTGCTTGCATGCACATGTTGAGTGCTTGTGCACCATTACGTCTGTGGGTGTCGATTTTAATGTGTTTTCATTTAGTTTAGCAATAAAGACATTGTCCATTAACCTCCTAATATAAATTTAATCTATTTTAACCCTTTGGAAAAGGTCAGAACACAAGAATAATCAAAATAATGGCCAAATAATGTTGTTTAGCATGCATTTCTTCTTCCATTTTGTAAACATGCCATCCATTTATATATATCATATTAGACTGCATGTTCATGCTGAATAGCCCAAGGTCTTGTTTATGTTGAGGAATTCCCATGAAAACTTAAATTTAACTTAAAAATGATTAAAACTCCTCTAATTGTTAAGTGAAACTATGACAAATTGAAATATGTGTTCTAGCGCTCCATCCAATATTTCTCATACTAGATATCTCTGAAAGAGATGAAAATGTAATTTATGAGTGCATGTGTCTGTATTCGATTGTAATCTGCATGTATGTGCATTTTCTTTACTTTGCTGCACACTAAGGTGAAAATGATATGGTGTTGTTTACCTAATTGCACTTCATTGTCTGGGGTATACCCCACTTAAAAAACACACCAATGACTCCTCCTTGAAAGCACATGAGACATGATATAAGCTCTGTCAGTGTGAATCTCTATGTTTTGAAGCATTTGTGTGTGTAAATAGTGTGTGTGCATGTGTGTATACATGAGTATGTGTGTGAGAGAATGAGATAGAAAGCAAGAACTGCACACTGTGTGTGTGTGTGTGTGTGTGTGTGTGTGTTTGTGTGTGTGTGTGTGTGTGTGTGTGTGTGTATGTTAGGAATACTAAATAACAGTAGCAGAAAGCCCTGCAGCCACTGTCAAAATTATCTTCTGTAGCAAGTCCCTTTAGCGCTGCTTAGCTGTATCAAGACCCTGTGAGTTGGATTCACAGTTATGTTTCTGCTTGCAACTTGGACAAACCACCACTCTTAGTCACACCTCAAACTTAATATGCCCTTAACTCACTGCAGACAACACTGATACAAAATAAATATGTATGGAGTCAAATTTAACAAATCAGTTATGGCTGTGTGTATGGGCCCCTCTCTCCTGTCTCTTCCAATTTCTGCATTGCCATACCCAGTTGCCAGGATACCACTTCTGTAATGCACAGTCCTAATTGTTTTGACTGACTAACAAGCTGTTTAATAAAGGCACCTTGTACAGTGTTGTGATTCAAGTCATGCACAAGCTCAGTGGATTAATTTGAGTAGGGGGTGGTTAGCAGTAAAGAGACTGGCAGTGGTGTCTGTATATATTCTTCTAAGCCAAAATGATTGCACCTAAACAGGTATATGAATTATATTAGACAGTCTTCTCCACCCTACTATATTTATTGAGAACAAAGGTAATACACATGTATGTTTGTTCTCTTTTTCTCTCTATTCCATGTCTAAATTCTGTAATTTCATTACCACAGGTGTCACATTTCCAATTTATTATCATCAGTACACACAGTGCAAAGGATATTATTTGCGTGTGTGTATTACATTACAATACTACCTTTTCAGAAGTGTCTATTTAATTATAATAAAGGCAAAACATTTTCCCTTTTTGCTGGAATGGTGTTTCTCAAACAAGAACTATGTCTCGGCATTAGCAACACATATACAGGAGGTGATGAAATTAAGTGTGCATGTGAAAGTTTCCATTGCCTTTCAGCTGCTATGAGCCAACAATGGCATTCAGCCAAAGGTAGAATTATGCCAGTGGTAAGCTTTAATACCTCCATGGGCCTTGGTGCCATTGCTTGTTGTGGTATCTTCCACCCCAACCCACTTCTAATTAACAATACATGCTCTTAAAAAAAGGAAAACCTGCAAATAGAGCAAGCACAAAATCAGCAAGAGCATCCATTGGAAAAATCTTGCAAGCATTGCAAAATAGTGTTCATCATTTTTTTGTTGCACTGACCATGATTTTAGTGGCTGAATTTTGACTACACTGAAAAACTATGTGTGAGAAATCATCTTATAGAAAAATCCAGTTTTAATCATAAAAACTGGCATTTAAAGGGTTAAAATTTTGAAACTGAGTGAGCATTTACTATGTATGAAAAAAAGAGAAATTACTGATAGTATTCATTAAAAATAAAATAAAATTAAAAGTTAAGTAAGAAGCACTTAAGTGAATCACTGCTGTTTGTGCTTTTCTGTCTAATAGTGATATAGGCCTACATAACTATTTCAAACTACTTTGCTCTTCCTTTTGCCTATAATTTTTTAGACATGTATTTAGAAAGTACGATTTAGACATATAAAATAGAATCATATTTTAAGTTAAAGTCCCCTAACTTATAAATGACTTTGCTTAAAATAATTTATAATTAATATTAAATATATTTTAAAGTTTCTGTCAGTAAATTATAAGTTCTGTATTACTCAGAGATGGGTTGAAGATCTAAAGGTGAAAGGTGCTTTAGATGTTTATTTGTTTTTCTCTTCTGTTTGACAATGTATACAATCTACTGAAGAACTGATAATAAAATACTGTATACTGTATGTAGAAAATAATATTATCTTGTAAATATGCATAATATTGTGCATTGAATTGAATATGAACTTCACGTACCCTAATTATATGCATACATCATGTTCACCAGTTTAATGACAAGACCAGCACTACCTACAGCCTTTGCCAAACCATCAGATTTAGTTGTTGTTTTTTAATAAGGGAAAATTCTTATGGTGTGATGAAAATTATACTAAAGGAAGCTTTAGAAATGTAACTGGTTTATGTTAACAGATATGTGTGTGACAAGAGTCAAAGAATCAGATCAGAGATGACATTCTGGTCAATTCACTTATATATTATATATTATTAAATTATAAGATATAGTGTATTTCAGCATCAAACAAAAACTTAAATTTGCTGCTATGAATGGGTGAACTCAAATAAAAAATAACAAAAGGCAGCAACACTTATCCAATCACTTAAACTGTTTATTAAGATATCAGAAAAAACAAAAAACAGCACATGAATCTCCATATTGCACTGATGCAGGAGTTGGTGTCCAAGGAGTTTGCCATTTCTAGGTGTACAGCGCGACTAACTAATCAAGTGAAGATCACACCCCATCTGTTAACATGCACCCCAGCCCTGCTCCACCTCATTTGGTCCAAAATAATCAATACCCACATGACCAAAAGGAGGTAGATTTGGGGTCGGTCATTTTTTGTTCGACAACTTTAGCCTGCATTCATCGACAGAACACACAGTTTTTAATGATGCGTCTATCTCTGTATCAAAGAACTACATTAACCTTGGCTAACCACAGTAAATAATTAGCTTGTTTATGTACTAAACAAGGTACCACTGCAACCCAATTAAAACAGTAATAAACTGTTTTACCAATATTGATATAATTACAACTATAATTCTAGAATAACAATTGCAACAAAGGGACCACAAACCAAACACAAGTAGGCCCACATCCTGATGCAGTGTGCTGTAAGCTAATTAACTAATTAATAGGTAAGAAAACACTCATACAGCATTATTTTAGTATTTAAATGGGCACTATGTAGGAATTTATCCCACCTAACGCTGAAATGGTATATTGCAATATATCATAAATAACATACCAATATACCAGAAATAAAGTGACTGAAGGAAATTAATGCTAATGCCAAGGATGTTGTTAATCAAGAACTTGGCATAAACTGCAGTTTCGAATAGCAATTGTAGAAATAATAGGAAGAATGCACAAGGTTTTTGACAGTGTAATTGTAACTGACTATAAAAGAGCCAGTCAGATAAATATCTATCTATACACAAAAAAGGAAATAACATGATAATAACACAATAACCATTCAGAACCTCCTTACACAAACCACAATCATAGCATGCCACCAAAAAATCCGCCAAATCTCTTGATGTTAATTTTATTCTATCCGTAGTTAGTCTTTTATATTAATGTAGCAGTTACTATAGAAAACATTCTCAGATATAATTGTACATATGACAGTGATGATGCTTTAGGAAGCACTGCCTTCCTAGTTTTACCATTAATAATACAGTGTGAAATATGTATTTAAACATACAAAGTAGTCTGTGAAACTGCTCTAGCTAATGACTTTTGCCGTGGGTCACCTAAAGACAGAGTTGCTGAAGAAATTTGAAGTGAATCTGTATACATTGTCAGTGCCAATAGAAAGCTACTTCTTGTTTATATTTGTCAGTTGATTTTAGCACAGGCAGGCCAGTGTGATTACTGCATGCAAATGACCATGATGCATCTGCCTGGGCTCTGCAGGGGATGCTAATGTGAGTATTGAGCTTTCTTTAGCATGCGACTCAGATTCAAGTGGAGTAGCTGCACACAAACATGAACTTCTACCTGACCAGGTCTTTCAGTTGCATCTGAACCAATAAGCATGTGACAGGATTAGCAACTTTGCCCTTGCAAAGGCCCTCTGTGTCTCAAGGTAGATTTATTTTTTTTTAAAAAATCACATCACTGAGCTCTGAATGACAACTTATATGTATTCATCACACATTTGCATAAAAGTATTTTTCCTTCTTAACAGCCACATATAACACTGTCTTGAACCCTTTCACAATGCAGTTGTTATTAAAGGGTTGTTTTGGAAACTAATGTAACTACTTGTGTGAGTATTTTTAGTTGAAACACATTACTTGTTTAATTAACCAAATGATAATTTTCATGTTTCTATTTCACATTTTGCAAACCTCATTTAACATTAAGCATTGCTGTAATTATTGATGATGAACAAGTAGGAAATTATCAAGGGAACTCATGTTACAGAGACTTTAGATACTTGGTTATTAAAGTCCATGACAGACAGTTTTGGAACAACATTTAATTCAACCTGAATATTATGACAGAAGGTTTTCATAGTAAAGAAAACTTTCAGGATTCAATTTGTGTCTGGTGAATTTTCACAAACACTACTCCAACCACAGGGAGTCACATTACATATATGGATTTGTGACTGCACTGCAAGCTGCATACCCAGATATTGTAAATACTCTTCTTTTCTAAACAAATCACCTTTCTCTAGTTTTTATTTATTTATTATTGAGCAATGCCAAACTGAAATATTTTCAGATTCAGATTAGTTTATTGAACATTAAAAATAATTATAACACTTGAGAATTAAGTTTTCTGCCACAATCCACAGCTGGCATAAATCAATATTCGTTAATCTTCAAAAACCTTACTCTGCACTTTTTGGTACGGGTGTCTCACAAAAGCAATAAAGACAACGTGCAATGACTTCTGAAATCTGAGTCTGCTCTTAGGTTCAGGTTTGATAAGGGATTGGCAACTGACTATATGATTTGGACTATACAAATGGTTGCTGTAACCTATCCTGACATCCACAATCTCAGCACATCAAGAGGCAAGGGGACAAAATTATAGGGCTCCACATGTGCACAAAAAATATATACGGTAATTGCAATCTTATCTTTTATTCTATTTTACACAGGTTTTGACCTCTAATAAACTTAACAAGCTGGCTACATATTAGACTTGGATGTCTCGAGACCAATTTTACATGTCTTGTCACGGTCGCGACTGTCTTTGGTCTTGGTCTTGTCTCGGTCTTGCATCACTCTTGTCTTGGTCTCGCAGTTTCGGATCGATAGTGGTAGAAAAATTTGCAGCCAACAATATCCACACTAAATATAATGTTGGATAATGCAACATTATTATTATTAGGCCTATTATTATTATTTTGCCTTTCTCTCCCTTCATATCCACCTTATTCCTGGCTAAAGAATGCGCGCGGCCATGACAACCACTCTGGTTATCCATTTCCGGTTAAAACAGCTGATACAACAGCCGACTGTTTAAGATTTGGTGTGTGTAAAACATTAAAACAATGCGTTGCTTCCTCCTAACTTCTGACTGTACTGTAGACAGTAAGAGTTGATATTTCCAGAGTATTTTTAAAAGTAATTTTTATGGGCCTGAAAAATAAATTTGTTTTTTTTAATGGGTCAAACTGACCCATTAAAAAATTAAAAAATATAGATGTGACAGTTGACGTTCCTGTCACTATGCCTCCAAGTTGATAATACACCCTGACTGTCCAAGGGGATATCCCTTTGGGTGACTGGCCAGCGCGCATGACCCTTACCCAGGAGGTTGTGGGTTCAAACCCTGCCCGGGTCCTCCTTTAGTTTGTCATGCCACATATATTTAAAAGCATTTTTTTTGTATGAAACTTCTTCTGCTTGGCTTAATTAGCCTAAAAAACATATGCATGTTTATATTGCATAGATACTGTTTGGGTCAATTTGACCTGGCTGTCAAAGTGGAGGCTAAATAGAGCCAAATATCATTTGTTTCTTTGCAACTGAAATACACACACACACACACACACACACACACACACACACACACACACACACACACACACACACACACACACACACACACACACACACACACACACCTGCAACCCATCAGACACACACTATATGACTATATGGACTATGTGGATATAGACTATATGGTCATTATAATCACTTTAACCATTAAGTAACCATGTATGCAGAGTATTCCTGGTTTCAACCAGCAGGAAACTGTTTTACACTGATTAAACAATCTACACAGCCCTGGACTAACTCATTTCATTGTACATGCAGTTTTTTTTTTTTGTTTTTTTTTTAAGTATTTTGTTTCAAGCACATATTTCAGAGATGTTAATCTGGATCAAGACACAGAAAAGAGAAGACATAATGAATAAAGCGTGGGACTGATGAGAAATAACTCAAGCCTCATAGTCAGAGACTGCAAGACTGACTCACTCTAATGGGACGTGCCCTTTAATGAGGAGTGCTAGTGATTGTAGGTGGTAGTATTAAGAAAGGCAAAGGAGGATTTAAAAGTCAAGGGTCACACACACTCACCTCCTTGGGCTTTGTTCTCATAGAGGTATACAGCGTTTACAGCGCTGCTTGCATTATGCTCCCAACATCAAAGAGGAGACTCATTTTCTGCCTCTTTAGCTGAAGACCTGGGGAAACAAAGATGGTGAAGAGGTGTATGTGCATGTTTGTGTGAGGACTGGGGTGGGAGTGTGAGAAGATGCTGCTGTTGGGGGATAATGAGTGTTTTTGGTTGCTAAGGAACTGTCTGGCAGACCATCAGAATAGATAGTGGCAGAGAGAAAGATCAACATTTTTGAAAAATATCCTTTTTTTTCCTTAAAACTCTTTACAAAACAATTTGGCTGAACATGAGAAAGAGAGTAAGGAAATAGGATACAGTTGTTTGTTTTTTTTTAATTGAGTATTTGCACAATACAATAGACAGCCTTTTAAAATTTACAATACATTGCCAACTATGTATTCAGATTGAACAGATAAGTAAAGATTTTCACAGATTCATTACATATTCTTGTTTGTAAGCACTTGCTGTTGACAACCGTCATTTTCAACATGCAGTTCTATTGCTCAAGCTATCCAAGACTTGCTATTACCAAAGATGCGAGAAAGTTTGGACCAACCTACATAGCTGTTCTCTAGCAGTGATGTAGCCCTCATAGCAAACCCATGGCTGAAGATTTTTAAACGGTGTTTTTCCTAACATACTCCAAATCGTCTCCCAAAAGATATGCAACATCAGCAGACACCTCACAACACAACACTGTAGTGTGTATGACTCAAAATTAACAAAAATGTGGTTAAAACAGTGTGTTTGTGCATGGTTTGATCCTAGCCTGTCCACGTGTGATTGGCAACATTGTTTGACCATCAAAACAAATTCCCAACCCTGCCTGCATGGATTCTCTGCTGAACAGACAACTGAGCAGCAGTTTTGGCTCTCTCCGACAGCCATCAGCTCTTCTCACTCACTACAAAACATTGACTCTTAGAACTGGCTTGTTTCACGAACGACACATCACTAGTATGTAGTCGTCTGTTAGCTTCAGTCAGGTGAATCCCCTTTAAGACTCATTTATGTGCAATGTATGCACATTGATTTCAAACGATGTTTCCATGCATGCTTTACATTGGTATGGATATTAACCAATATATCTAACAGGGGCAACTCAGAGTCAAAAGTTTATGATAACAACAAACGCATAATAGCAACTGTGGATGAGATACTAATATTGCGCATAAAAGATGAATGAGGAGGCAGTGTTGTAGAAGGTGGTGGTCAGTGAGTAGAATAAAGACAACGTTTCTTCAAAAAGTTCCACTATTGTTATTTTTCTGTCTGAATGGAGCTAGCCGATGTATCGGTAAGTGAGATCAAAATTGCATCCATGCTTTTTTGGAAACATGCAGAAATGCAGACAAGTTGAATGTGAAATATGGACAAAAGGCTCTATCCATATCTGTATGCATACTGAACATAAATGGACCTTTACCCTCCAAATCTCTCATGATTTCTTGTATAAGTATACAGACCATGAATGGGACCTTCCCCAGAGCATTTTTTGGGCTTAATGGTTAATACGGACTTTTTTGATGGACTTAAAGCTGCTTCTAGGGTGGTGGTTCTCTCTTTTGATGCAGTTGCAAAAATGGATTTGTTTTTGTTTCTAACCCAGGAAAACATGATTCATTTCCTCTGTGGCTGTACAGGAGGCTAGAGGTAAAAGAGAAATAAATAAAGGCAGAAGCTACCTACAGAATAATTGTTTATTTTAGGCATTTTTATGACACCTGTTCAGAGAAATAACATTTAACTTAAATTAGAAAACAGTCTTGAATGATTTATGAAAACCGCAAATACAAAGCAAAGTATATTAGATTTTTTTAAGAGTGAAAGATTCATTGCTTTTTTGTTCTGTCTTTCTCTATATCCCCTACTGTCTCCACTAAGTTTCCAGAAATATCCTGCTGTGATGTCATGCCTCCTTCTTCCTTGTGTCTTCGCAAAAGACTACAATTACACACTGTACATAAATTACTATGTTTACACCTGCTTTTAACATGGCCTTCACCACATGTCTGTAGGCACTGAGGATAGAAAAAGGTATACTAAAAGAGAGAAAAGATACATTTGTGATGTAAGCAGTGATTTTTTTGACTTATGTTTGGCTTATTATTGTAACATGTCTTCATTCACAGCTACTCCGAAGTTGTGAACTATATTTTTGTTTAAACTTTATTTCTTTAATAACATTTTTTGACAGCCTTTATTTGACAGCCAGTAGGTAGAAAGACAGACAGGAAAAATAACAGCAGAGATTCATAGAATAATCAGTCAGTCATAGTCCATTAGACCACCAAAGCAGCTTTCCACATCATGCTTTTGGTTATCCATTATCCATTATTTTGATTATCTATTATGATGTCAGATGTCTGAGTTTAGGAATTTATGGTAGAAGTATCTTACCATAAAGTCTCTCATTGGCTGGAGAGTATACACCTACTCTACACTCAGAAATGTCCCAGTGCATAACAATAGAGAGTAAAACACCAAAATACAGGCACAGGGAGGGGGGGCTGCACATACAGTCACCACCACAGAGGACTAGAAGCCCATAGGTAATGATTGAGACGGACTTCATTTGTATAAGTGTTGCTTTTATTTCTGGGCACAAAACGTCAGACCCTACCTTTAATTTTGAGATTTTTATATTACTGTATATTTTATATCATTTTTATTTTATATTTTAAGAACCGGGAGGCTATATGGACCCTGAGTCTGAAATAAAGAATAAAGTAAAGTATGTAATCCTACTGTTTACGTAGCCTCCCAAGCCATCAGAGGTGGGCTGTATGCAGCCAATCAGAAAGGTTTGACTCATCAGATTACAAGCTAAAACAGCCTTCAGGCAGAGGGTGAACTAAGGGACTGCATAATGGACCAGAATAAATACCAAATAAATGAAAAACTAAGACACATTTGCAGATGATAAGTTAATATTGCTTTGTGGACTTCTAAGCATTTAGATTTGACATGGAATCTGCTAAGTTAGTTGATGAATAATGAACGCACAATTTAAGATGAATTCCACAAAATCACATACATCCCAGATGGAGTGAGACAGTCATTTATTTTGAACTCAGACTGATTCAGTCTTTACCTTGTTGAACTTCTGAATAGTGTCACAGTTTCTTTCTTGCAGATACAAACCAAACTGCACAAGTACGAAACTCCTCAAATGTGAAAATCCCTGCTAATCACAGGGTGAGAATACCAAGGCATAAGTGCAGAGAGTCTGGTTATTAGCATTGACATCTTTGGTTTAAGTGGTTTGGAGATGGGGTCGTGACTTTCCTGAGCAAGGCTTATTAGTGGCCTAAATGCTCTGGCAAATAGGCTGATCTATGATATATACAACATGAAGAACTATCTCATTCAAACAGGTAAAGAGGGATTATAAAAAGGACACATTTGGAGATAATTACATGAACACAGTGGAAGTGAATTCATAATTTACTTGACATTCAAAATTATTTAGTATCTGGTTAATTGCCTCTCGTTTGAGATTTGTCTTAATTTGAGTACTTGATCTGCATGCATGATGACAGTATGCCAGAATATACAATTTTCTGCATTTCCCAGGAAGAAACCTGTACAGACAGACAGACAGGCAGGCAGGCAGGCAGACTGTCAGACACACAGACATGAGAGATAATGGATTTTAACAGAAAGGCTGTTCTAAACTCACCACTAGATGGTGCTAATGTGTTTCCCACCCCTTTTAACCGAGCAGATGGATGTTTTAAAATGCTTGAACCAATTAAGGTTAAACACATAAATTAAACATATTCATCTAAGTTTAAGATGCATTTCCCACTGTGGTTAAAAAAAAACAAAGAAGAAAATGCATTTCAAAGGTTGGGTTTAGTATGAGCTGTGTGCTTTCTCTGTAACCACAGAAGAGGAAAAAAGGAGTGTGGTTGCCACGGACAACCAGACATTAAAGTATAGTGTAAAGTACAGAGAGTAGGCTACTTTTTTTTTCCTTTACAACTGATGAGGACTGCGGGTGTAAAAAACACTGGGAATGGATAATGAGAACAATGTAAATTGAACGCAACATACCACTGTAAATAAGCTATTACTACTCAGTCCATTTGTCTTACAGGAGCACCAAACAGCTTAAGCTCAAACAAATAACACACCGCAAATAACTTTGATGCTTCTGGGAAATGTACTGAATGTAAGCACCGAATGCATGTGTGATTTTGCATTTGAAACATCATTGTGAGCAACACCTGTAGGCACTTCATAGAGTCAGAAGGTTGTCTCCTGCTGTTGTGTACATCTACTGATGATGAACACAGCCCATATGCATACTTCAAGGCCTTGGGAGTGTAAAAAGACTTGCAGCAGCTCTGAGGGAATCAGGTGCTGCACTCTCACTTCAGCATGATACACTTCTAAGCACAGGCACCGCAACATGGGGATGGGTTGGAGTCTTTGTTTTGCTTTCAACCCCTTTGATATCTCCTGGTGGGAAGGTGGGAGGCAGGAGTTTGCAAATGGAAGAGAGGGGAAAAAATTGCACAAGTGAGAGAGAACGAAAGAGTGATGGAGATGAGGTGGGTGGAGAATGCGATCATTCCTTGGTTGTTGGGAAGCTAAAAATTTACCTCCTGTTTCACCTCTGCTGCTCTGGATCAGAGCATGGAGCTGCTATGGATTATTGAGTATATGTGCTAGTTTGCTGTTATTTATATACTGTACTTTGAATAGGAAAAAGTGGTGGGTGACATCATGAATCAAAACAAGATAGCCCCATCTCCCTGTTACTTTAAAGAGAAAAAATGATTGTGCCAGTGGAACAACATTATGAACCTTGAGAACTTGTAATAGCATCTTTGGGATGTGATCCTGTTTCCCATGTCACAGTCCTGTGCAACATCTGTCTGTCTATCTTATTTTTCTATATACAGTGCAGATGCATAATTCCAGGACACATATTGACATTGTGTTTATTAAATGTTAAAACAGCATTGCTTAAAAAAGCTGCCATAATCTGGCAAACATGTGGAAAAATGAGAAAATGATCATCCAACTCTTTAAAGAAGAACAACAGTAAAATTGATCTTAGAGTGAATAGAGAATTCAAAAGTTTAAATGCTGTAAGTATACATATTAAACGTCTTCCTTATTAATTTTCATAGCACAGTGGTTTGACAGGTTGTGAAGGTATCAACCCGAGTCACTCTAGTCTACATTAATCTCCGTACCAGTTTCACAGAGAAAAAAGTAAGAGATCTTGAGATGCTTCCCTGGTCTGGAAAGCTGGTCAGCATGGTACCACACTCCAATGTCACTCTCATCACTTTTAATGGTTGGGGGAAGCTTACTCTGTGTGGGTGTCTGTCTGTGTGTCTATTCGTGGACATACAAGTTGACCAAAGTGACTGTGGACCAGATGGACCCTGATGTGGATGGCTTGATCAAGTGGAGCGTTATCAGACCACCCACTCTGGCTGACATAAGCTGTGAGGGCTAAGCGTATTAGGAGGCAGGGGGTCCACCGGGACTATGGAGACACTTCAGAGTAATAAACTCATCAGGAGAGAGACAGATACACCTGTTCACTACAGGGTGACTGAGACAGAGGGCAAAGAGGAGGAAGGAGACAAACAACATAGAAGAAATAGTGGTTGGTACAGTACATAGACACATAAAGGAAGGAAATGGCAGCAGAAAAAGGAGAGAGAGAAATAGAGGAAGATACAGAGATTCTCACCCACAGAGAGCAAGACAGAGACCATCCCCAGAGTAAAAAATTGCCCTAGACAAAACGAACTGAGCACTGGCCTTGTTGAGTCCCAGTCAAGTCAAACTCCAGAGGAAGAGGAAATCCTATTTTGAAATCCCCCATCTCTTAAATCAAAGTGACAGTGCTACTCAGAAGTGTTGTTGAGTAGAATACTGCAGAAAAATTAAGAGGTAATTTTGGGATTAATTATGACATCAGGCATAACTGAGAGTCATAATATAAAACAGTTTAAGATCTTGAAATATTATGTTAAAATATAAGACAAGTGAAAAGCTTTAAAAACACTGTCAATGGTTTTGTAGCACCCCATCTCTGACAGACAACAGTGTAGCTTGAGAGACTATAAAGACCAGATAAAATGAGATGAGATGTGAAAAAGAGGGAGAGCGAGACAAATCCACTCCCTCCACATACAGTAAGCCCAATGCAAGACAAATATAGATACTCTACTAGGTCACCTATATAAAATTGGTTGGTAATTTTCAACAATCCTACAACACTTGCTCTTTTTGAATTTCCAGAAATAATGCAGTGACCCATATGATTCTATCTCCTCTGTAGAAAATCACTTTGACCTATATTGATGTAAAGTAGTCCATGTTCTTATTGCTGACTTTTATCATATAAATGAGCGAATTAGATGAAAAAAGGGAAAAGTTTGGAAATGTGCTCATACAGTATGGGCACTATTCAATTCTGTTCCATGAAATATTATATTGAGTGCATACAAACCTGCTATATTAAAGCATCATTATATATATGATGTTAGATTTTGTTTGGTTTGGTTTGGTTGGGTGGAATATTGCTTCCAAACTTCCTGCAAGTGTAAACTGATATATTTAAATACAAAAAAAGTGTTTTTTAAAATATTTTTATAAAATCTTTTAATGCCTATTCCCATTCACAATCATTGTGCAAATATTTAATTGTAACATAACATAAATAGCTAGTATAAAGTTGTCAACATAAATAGCTGGCATAACATAAGTATCTAGTAGCAGTAATTCTGCAGTTGAGGCACACTGGACCATTGTACAAGAAGAGGGTTTAACAAGAACATGATTCAAAGAACAAGTTGTTGAAAATGTGATGGAAATATGGGATTTATGTTTGTTTCAAGTAATTTGAGGAGCAACCTAGTTAGTTTTCAGATGATGAATAAATTAACCTGCAGCTATTTTTCATCTCTTTGGTGAAACAATATTTTCAGGGTAACTTATTTATCTGTGAAGTTATTGCACTTTGTCACATTTTGTCTTTATTGATACACAACTATTTCCACCTGAGCCAAATATAAATAAGTTTTTTTGTGGTATTTCAGATTTCTTTTTAATTTCAGTATTTCCACCTGAGCAAACTGAAAGTGTGAATAAAAAGTAGATAGGACTGTTTGTGCAATTGTTGCAGACAACAGCTTTTTAAAATAGACTATCAAAATAATAACTGTATATCAAACAGTTGTAGTTTATTTGTGAGCAGTGACATACTGTATATCTCTAAGTGGTTAAGGGTAGAGTAGATGACTATTGACCTAATGTTGGCATGGCTGTGGGCACATTACTAAATGTAGATGTTAGCAATGCCTACCTTGAGTGCAGTATTCCTAGATTACAAACACCTGTTGAGGTCATTCCCATGTTTACTTAAGCAGATGGTTCCCGACTGTGAAGTTGTGAGTTTTTTAGCAGCTTTAACTTCAGTTGAACTTTGTGGTTTGTTTTTAACCTCATTTATAGCTAATAAAACACAACCCTTTTATATAGACTTATGCCTACATGTCACATTGTTCATCATCTACTTTAAAGGTTTACAGGTCAAACATTATTTGCCCCTGTATTTAATCTGTCAGCACAACACAAAACCATAAAAAGTACATTTCATTTAAAATCATTGTAAATATTGGGATATAAAAGAGAACATTCCAAATCTAATGCACATGTGAGCAAACAAAAGTTAAATGTATTTTTGTATAATATTTGCTAAAAAAGGTAAGCAAAAAGAGTTTACAGAAATAAGACACTTTCCAGATTTCATGTCAGCTTTAAATTTAAATTAGCTTAAAACAGTTGACCATTTTATTAGTTAAGTGCTTTCACCTAATGTTCTATGAATTTAAATATATCATGCTCTTAAAATTGTGTAAAGCAAAACCTTAAATAGCATAATGAACATAGAAAAATAAACCTTTTATTGAACCAACACTTTCTACATTGCTATGCTGGTGTTAAAAAAAAGAGACATAATAACCTGCTAATAAGCATTGATGAAAAGCTATTGTCTGTGTATTGTTTCTCAGGCGGGCTCCGCTGTCACAATGGTAAGCCTTTTGTGTTGTCTAATAAACAACTCTGTTGCTTTAATTAATCTTTAATATTAATAAGCAAAACAAAAGCATTGAAGGGGAAGGTGTGAGTGGTTGGTGCCAATACCAATGATTTGTTTTGTGCTGTACGAAAAAAAAAAAAGTGCTGCATTATCTGAAGTGAAGTTTAAAAAAAAAAACATGTTGAAAGCCAGAGATGAAGATGCCTGAGCTATCTGTCTGAAGGGAGTCTGAAGAGAGCAAATGGTTGATGGACATTTGTAATGTGGTTGATGATGATAAAATCAGATAAAAAATTCTGTTATATGTGTTGGTATATCATTTGATGTTGGGCTACCATTTAAAAGCCTACTAATATTAAAGGGAGCTGTTAGTCTCCTCTCCTTATCTCAACGTGATACCTCTTTTTGAATTAAACACATACCATAGGTAAAACCAAGACCCTGCTCTCATTACAGCACAAATTTCCTATGTCCATTCTCAGTTGGCAGAATGTGATTTGTATCTTCATGAGCAGTAGGTGATATAAGGAAGCAATAGGAGATGATTGCAATTCATCCCGTGCTTGTGCTCTGGCAGAAGAGAAGATCATTAAAGTCAGTTAATGCTAAATCAAAACTAGTTGGCATAATGTATTGTTGAACCATGTCGAACATCAAATGTGTTTATAGAAGCAACAAACAGCCTCACTGTGGAATAGAGGGGGAGAGAGTAAAAGATTATTTAAATATTTTGAAACTGCATATTTTCAGACAGTTTCTCTTGGAGGATATTGCACTTGGTTGTTCAAATAAAAAAGTAATAGAAATGGTTGTGACATAAATAATTGTGTCAAGAATGTAAAAGGAGCNTCTCTCTCTCTCTCTCTCTCTCTCTCTCTCTCTCTCTCTCTCTCTTATTCATTGCACAACTATTTCATTTTCTTGTGTACAACCAAATGCAACACAATGAATGCTTTCCAGGAGAGACTGTGTGGAAATGTGTGTCTATCCCTATAATGAACCATTGTATGAACAAGCTCTTCTCTAACATAACTCAGCCCTTACTTCTTTTAAATGTTCACTTCAGGGGTATAGGCTGTGTTTTCTCGGTGCTATTTGTAAAACCAAGACTGACCAATGTGAATCTTATAATTGCTATGTTTTGTGTACAAGACAATTAACATAAAGTATAACAGTCTCACTGAACATTTGATTAAAAAAAAAAAATCCCCCAAATCTTCCTTGTGGAATTCCTATTTTTTGCCTTCTACCTCCTCTGCTGTGGCTAACAATCCTACAGCAAGGCATAACAATCAGGAAATAGTTCTTGGAACATGCACTAAGACACACTCAAGAAAATTAATATAAATATGTACTCAGACGAATCCAAGCTGTTAAACTGTAAAAAAAAACAAAAAACATTCATTATCTGCATCATATGTAACGATAGATTAGAAATTTTAAAAAAACCGGGTTAACTATTAACTGCTAGCGGTGTTTTAATAACTCTGTAAACGGTCCATGACAAAAATATTTATTTTCCAGTGGATGTCTTAGTTACAACACGATTCAGTCTGAGGTAAGTGGAGTAGTTTCATGTCATGTCAGACCGTGGGTGTATGTGTGTGTGTGTGTATGTGTAGAACTGTGAGAGAGTTGCTGACACTGACTGAACTGCTTTCCAATTACTCTTGCTTTGTTGTGATGTTAGTGCAAAATAGTTGTTGGTTTATCTCCTCTCAGAGATGTCTTCCGATTATTATTATTATTATAAACATGCTGCTCCGCCTACGGGACAGAGTCAGTAGTTGTGAGGTAGCGATGAGCTGTTTCACAGCTGTAACAACATTAGCGGTTAGCTCAGCTAGCTCCTAAACTAAAACAAAGCCAGCACTAATGCCTACATACCTTCAAAGTCTTCCCTTTATCCACAGCGACCTTATGGTAAAAGCACTTTTTGTTCCACTTTCAAGTATCCATGCTTGTGAAATATGGTATCCATTTCCCTCTAACCAAAAAACTTTCCACAATATATTCATGTATTTAGTCCAACATATAAATAACAGCGGATCAAAACAGATCTGCTGTTTTTAGAAATGAGTACGTGGAGTGGTTGTCATAGCAGCGTGCATTATTTAGTCAGGAATAAGGTTACTAAGTCCAAATTAGTCGTTACCCTGTATGATTCATCACTTGACATGATGCAGGCTGATGGCTTGGCAGGGTTGGCAACGAACCTGGCAACCCGACTACTGAAATTACAGACACACTAGATGGCAGTATTCTCAACCTTTAAGGGACTGCAAGTTGTGTTTAGTAAAGCCTCTTACATGTTGGTATGATGATGCAAGTAAGTTGTCTTTGAAGACTGAAGGCGATGCATTTCCTTAAAATTATCACCAGTGCAATGCCTTAGCTTTCATAGGTTACTATCATAGGCATAGACAAAGAATTACTCAAAGTGTGTGAAAATCAGCTTATCTCTACTGCTGAACCACAGCAAAGTGAAGTAAATAAACAGATGCTACCCCCCTTTCCCTCCAACATAATAGCACACATTCAGATGGCAACATGGAAAAAATTTATGTGAAAGACAAACAACAGGGAAGTAGAGAGTAATGGTGAAAGAGGTGACGATTTGCTGTTGAAAAAAACCTCTCCATATGTTAAAGTCAACTGAGATTTTTTCTCTAATCTTCTGTCAGAGATAGAAGAGAAACTGTTCACATTCAGACTCAGTGCAGTCAGTGTTCATGGCTTAAATTTTTCTTTGGTGGAATAGTTAAGGAAGAAAAAGTGAAATCATGGAGAGTAAAATAGAAAAAAGAGAGTAAAAGTGAATTCAAAAATGAGTTATAGGCAGGAAGAAGAGTATTTCTCTTATTACCACCTGAAAAAAGGCCACTGCCATTAGATTGAAATTGAATTCACAAAACAATGTTTTAATGCAGCTGTTCACCAGCAGCCCGTTCCAAATACGCTTTCTGTCAGTGCATTTCCTGAGGGCCATTTAATTGGGCTAATGAAGAAAGCTGCTAATGGCTGGGTTTATCTCTGGCGGCACTGGTGACATTTCATCAAGGCAGGTGATTTTCCAGGTATTGTTTAAACTCAGTGTGTAACATTTTGTAGTAGAAGAGGACAAAAAAACAAATACTACAAATAAAAACCTGTGTTTGGAACAATTAAATTATTTATTTCCAAATTATTTTTCCACATGTGAAGCTCATATAGAAATTCTACTGCTACTCTTGTGCTACTTTTATGTTTTGTTCTACAACTGTGGAAACACCCAAATGACCTGCAAAGGACTTCAGAGGAAGATATACACAGGGAACATAACATGCATTATGTTTGTACAGACACACATGCAGCCGACAGTCCACACACACAAACTATGCAGATAGAGACAGTGATGCGACATTTACCTTCATCACTTATCAACATCTTGACATTAGTACATCAAACCTGCTGTTTAATAATGAGCTTCAATGCCAATGATTCTGACACTGTCATTCGCTCCTGTCAGATAGAAAGGTCAATGGGAAAGTCAGAGAGGTTGAGCCCCATGTTTATACATGGCTGGACTACAAGATTAAACTGAACAAAGCTGACATGTTGAAATAGCAATATCAAATGAAGGGCATGGTTAAACTGGCATTAATAACAAAGTAACAGTCAAGACAAGAGATAACTAAAAGGAGAACATCCTCTAAAGACAAACATCAGGTGTTTCAGCAAGTGCCAAAAAGCAATGTGTAATTCACAGCAATGATGGATTTGATTTCTGTTTTTTTAATTATTATTATTCATCAAATATTGACTCTCCAATGGACTGGCAACCTGTTCACAGTGTTTCCCTTCACTTTCAGTGCTGGGAAATAACTTTCAACAGATGGTTGCTGTTGGTTCTATTTGTTTGAAAAGGATCCATAACAGATGAAGGTATGCCAAAATGAAATTACATTTTAGAACTACAACCATGAAAGTGTAATACTGAAAAAAGACGAGTTAGGATATCTCACTTGAAATACCTGCTGCAATTATAAACTCCACATCTCACATAATTTCCCAGGAATTAAGCACTTTTAATTAGGCCTACGTATAATTTTTTTAATTCAATTTTGCAGTCTCTCAGATGGCTACAGTACTATCCAATGCAAGATAAATATATAGCTATACTATAATGAATGGTTTTTGTTTTTTAAAAGGTTAAACAAAAGTCCTTAAAACAGATTCAAACGTCCAATAAGCCAAAAACACTGCAAATGAAAAAGAAACAGACATATAGTGTATTCTGTGGTGGTAAAAACATGTAAGTATAATTATATATCCAAAAAAACCCATTTCATTTGTGTTTTCTTTCTAAAACTGAATGATTTGTCTCTACAATACATTTTGAATATCAACTTCAACT
>JANJYP010136036.1:0-12724 GCA_024605115.1 Rastrelliger brachysoma | reverse complement strand
GAGAGAGAGAGGGCGTCAGTGCAGTAGCGTCAATGAGATGAAGTTTCCTGTTATTTGTCTTCAGGATAAAACACTGTCTTATGTTATTGTTATATCATGCCAAATTAGAGTAGCAAAGTATGGCTACTTTTATAACAGATGGTCATTTTAACTGTATTGTCACATTTTATTCATTATTTATGCCCTGAAATACGTGTTATATAGACTACTATTAATATTATACTTTTATGTTGAAGAAAATAGCTTACATTCCGGTCTCAGTATGGCTAAATTGGGTTACCTTGACTATTAATGAGGCAGCTCCTCTCAGTTCAGAAAAGAGAAAGTGCAAGTGGTAAAAGATGAATGCAAGTAGGGTTTGCAGTCTGAGATGAGTGTGAATGTGTTAAGTGTTAAGAAAGCGGGAAGGTCTGATATTGACACCCCAGGAGAGAGCTGCTGTAGCTGCTTCCAGTGGTTGCACTTTTCTACAGGAATACAGCTACAGTTATTCATTCAGTTAATAAACCTCAAGTTATCAGGCACCAGAAGCTTACCACATTTACACAAAGTGAAGAAGTGAGTTATTTATGGTAGCTGAGGGGAGTCATAATACTGTGTGCATACAGGGAACCTTAATTCCTCTGTGATTTGTGTTTTTGAACACATTAAACAGCTTGTAAGTCAGTGTTTCCCAACTCCTCTGGCTTATGACCCCTTAAAGCAAAACAATGTCTACTTGGGAAAAGTTCACACAAAAAGTAACTTTTTCCCCTCCTTTTACTTGAATATTTTAGAGACAGAAAGAGGTAAAATGATCCAGTAATTCATTTTTAAAAAGCACAGATAAGAGGAAGGTCTGGATAAGATAAACTTTATGTAGCAGATATATGCCTTTTTCTCATTTCTTATCATGTTAATTCTCTTGTGACTGCTTAAATTCTTTATCTTGCTACTCTTTGTGAATGTCCCAATCCCAGGTTCACCTTTTGGCAATTTTGTTTGACATTTCCTCATAATATTAATGAAAGTGGAAGCTCAGGTTTGATCTTAAACTGACTGGAGCAACAGATGCCACACCTGAATACCTAAATAGCTATTTTGATATTCAGATTAGTCTATAACCCACGTCCAGTCCTAGATTTCGGTAGCTGTTATCCTCCATTAGATTCCTGTGTTAGCTCAGCATCTGGGAAATGTTAAGAAAAAACTGTCACTTTGATTAAGTGAAATCAGAACTGTGGATTTTTGCATTTTCTTACAGTGATGTTCCTTTTCTAATCAAATGAGGCAGCTGCTACAGTGTGATGTTTTTCCAGCTGTATCCTCCTAACAAGAGCCCAAACCGTGCAGCTATACTCCCCCTCACAGATTTGAGTCTTTCAGTTTTCACCCTGTGGCAGAATCACTGGTTTTCTCTAACGGCCGTATGTTCTTCAATTATTCCCCCTGTTCCTTCGTCTGTTGGGTGTGGGTGTGTGTTCTGGGGATTAGAGAGAGGGGGCAGACCTCAAGTGAGTTAAGAGGATAACAAAGATAGAACACACACACACACACACACACACACACAGAGACAGACAAACGCACGCATGCAGGACAACATTTACATGTACATGCAGCCACTAACACAAACTCCCTGTAGTGACCATTTGCACACGCTCCCAATTGGCTGTTTCTGTGGGTAGTGGTAGCTAAAGGGAAAAGATTTAGGCTTCAGGGAGCACTTTGTTGCTCTCCTCGTGGCCTTTAAGTAAGCAGGGTGAGGGTTAGAAGATTACACAGTAGGTTTCATGATGGGATTACTTAGATATTGTTATTGACACATTTTACTTTCTTTTTCATATGAGTGAGTCCGGTTGCCTTTTTGACTTTTGAACTGTTTGAATTGTTTTTCTTTCTATTGTATTCTCCAGCAAACACTTTAGGAGTAATGAATTATTCAACAGTTTATGGTCCCTAAATAATTAATCTTAATAACAAATGGTTTCATTCATTAAGGTATTGCATCCTCAAAACAGTGAGAGCTTTAATTTTGCAAAGCACTGAATATGTTAAACTCTAAGGTCTCTGATAGTATAATGTTTGAATGTCAAAGTATTTTTATATCAACAAAATAGTGAAACAAGTTATTTACCTGAGTTGCCATCACAATGTAATATCTAGATAGTCTCCATTAAAAATTTAAGTTGAAGTTAAGCTTGTGTTTCATTAGACTTACCCACAGAAATACTAAGGCAGAAAATGTCCCTCCATGCACAGAAAATGATTCTGGATCTTGTTTTTTTTGTTTTTGTCTATCACCACCAACACTGGTGTGGCACCACAGATTATTGGACCAGACAAATTCATTTCTGCTGGTGCAAAGGGCAGTTGTGGATTTTAACCGAGACTAACTGAGCAGTCAAATGAATAACGATCTCACAATTCCATCTGGAAGCACAATAATATTTGTTTGTTTACTCACACAAAAAAACAAAATTGTATGCATACATCCACACTTTCGTTTACCCAAAATTCTTGCTAATAAACAACATGACTCAAAAACCAGGTTTCACCGCAGAGACCTCACACTCAAATTCATAGTTGGGTTTAACACTAATAGTAACAACAGTAAAATTCTATGAAATAGGGTGATGAAATAGGAAATTAATTGTTTGTGTGTCCACATACAGAATGTATATTTATGTAATTCCTGTTACCATTATTCCTCTTATTGATTAAGGTTTGTGGTACATACTAGTGGTTTCTGAAATGTCAGAAGATTTACTTGAACCTTCACATTCTCTCAATGTTTTTCTTTTTCATCTACGACAAAGCAGAGATATCGGAAAAGTCATTTGCAGCACAACTATTTTGTAACCAGTTGCCTTTTGCACTACAGACAGTCAATTAGTGTTTGACAAAGCTTCTTCTTTTCATCTGACAAGCAGTTAACAACAATGGAATGAAAGGTTACCAGGAGCATGAAGGTGTTTGATACTGTGTTGCTGTAAAGGTCAGCTTATGATAAACTGCTGCTTTTGGCGAGAAAATGTGTTTCTGCTGAAATGTATAAAGGACACTCCTCCTACTGCCACTATTGAGAATATAGACAGATGAGACTAAAAGCTTAAGTCTTCTAAAATAAAGATGTAGGGTGGAGCTGGATATTTTGGACAGTTTTGTGTTGTGACTTTTGTTTGATATTATGTTGTTGGCATCTTAATGAGTGTTCTTTTGACATCATAAAATGTATTTTAAAATGTATCATTTAAAGCAAAAAATAAAATATAATATATATTTTTAAAAAGACCAGGCAAATAATTATAGTGTGCTTCAGTACCTTGGAGAGCTCCATCATTTTCCCAAGAATAATCTTCATCCACCAGGTGTCGCACTTCAGCCGGGATTTTTTTTTCTGCGGAACCTTCGAGCAGCACCTCAGATCCAGGGGAGGGGAATAAGTGTGACACTTGCACCCCAACAGCTACAATGTCAGAAAAGGTAGTCAAATTACTTAATCACGCTTACTTTTAAGCATTTTTTACATGTTTATGTAGTTTTTGAATGTGGCGTTTTACAGGTTCATATGACTCTGTAAACGTCCCCTTGTTTGTAGTTTAGCCGGACAAGCTAATTAATATTAGCCGCAGACACCTCTGTGTGTACTGATCGCTGTTGATATTTTTAAGCTGTCCTTTCAATTCACTTACGTTGTTAGAAGATGTCATGTCAATGTCTTGTCAACTAAAGTTTTAAAAAGACATATAAAACCTGCACAACCTCCCACATCTTAAAACAATTATCCGGTGTCTCAAACTGGGCATGTGCAGTCTGTATACTACAGGTGCAACAGTCCGGTACAGTACCTGCATCATGTAAAAATAAACGTTTTACAGTTAATATTGTAGAATAGAGAACAAAACATAAGTCTATAAGAGGGAAAAGGCTAGATGTTTGTACTGTTAATAAAACAAATAAGCTGGATGAGGTCTGAATATAGAAAAGGTCTCCAGATTAGTATTATGGTGAGATCTTATGACTGAAGAATAATAGAATATTAGTAGCATAGTCAATTGCTGTGGACATGGTTGTGATATGACTAAAACTACATTCATTTGGACTTTATTAGGGTTTTTTAAAAATCATCATTATTATTTTATTAACACAGCTGACATCCACTACTTCATAGTGAAATATCTCAGCTGACCTCATAGTGGGATCCCTGACGTTTATTGTCTTATCTGAAACATGCCACTCATTTGTAGTTATTTTTAGTCTGTGTGCTTCAATGTGCATTGGTTTGCCATCTAATGAGACCAACTCAAAATGTTTTGGCCTGTTTTTTTTTTTTTTGTTTTGTTTTTTGTTGGTGTCTAGTGTGAATTTCCCTCTAAGACATGTACATGTAAAAACAAAATGCTGCTGCGATCCTTCCCCTCCTTCTGTGTCTGACTCCACCAAAATGCCACCACATTTATTCTTGCCAGTGTTTCTCGTTACGCTGGGTGTCCTGATGATAAATGGGTAGGAATATATATGCTATGGGTTTGGCTCCCACTGGGGTCAGTGAGAGACAAACCCATAGCTTAAGTTCTGTAAAGTTCTTTTGAGATAAAAACTCCCACCAAAAGACAAATAAGCAAACTCTACAAAGTCTTACAACATGACTCTAGGTAAATATGACTTACAGCTATTGTTACATAAAATTTGTATTCTGTTGGTGGTTAATGATTTATCTCCCTACTTTCTTCCAAGGTTCTTTGACTGCTGTGTGAAGTTAAACCAGGATGGCCATCCACCGGGTTCCACTCGTCTTGTTAGCCTGTGGCTCCTTTAATCCCATCACTAACCAGCACATGAGGCTGTTTGAGCTGGCCAGAGACCACATGCACAGTACAGGTCAGATCAAAAGTTTATAGTTAGCTAAATTAAATAGAAAAAAGGTAGCATGCTAAAAATGCTTATTTGCTTTTTAAATGTGCGCTATATGTGTGCATTATTTGACTCCGTGGGTAACTAGCAAGAGCAAAACAGTTCAGTGTACTGTAAAAGCTCTTGATAGGATCATGTCAAATAAAGTTCCCCTATTTTTATATAGACACTGAATCAAATGCATGCGTGTATTCTGAAGTGGGTGACTCACAGTAATGACGTAACAGAGAATCATAAGCCAACTCTGCAACTCTTAAACATTTTAGACTTTTAGTCTTTTATTTCATGGGCCATAGTTCACATGTTCATGTTTAGCCTCATTATCAACAACAGTAGAGAACTATTATCAGAAAACAAGCTGTTTCCACACTACTTTACACTACCTGCCAGGCACCACATAGCAGACAAAGTTTGCAATTATATTACTGGTGAAATGAGTTTAGTATCGATGTAAAACTGGAAAAATCTTATTTTCCGTAGGAGCTTTCACTGATAGATTCTATTCACATTGGCAACCATTAATCAGCTATTTTGATTAGCTGCCTGCCAGTGAAATTTCACAGTAGGGTCAGCTCCTGGCCTGCCTGCAGTGTGAGTGTCTTGCTGCCCAGGCGTGCATACCCTGTACTCTAACAGCTTTGGTACTATTAGCGACTGGCTTCCTTCCTTTTTTTGTCATTTATTATTTATATATTTACTTTTATTTATTTATGCTTTTTTTCTCATTCACTGTGATAATTTGTTACAATTATTGTCTGTGTTTTTGTTTTCATGGTTATTTTATTTGCTTATCTGCCGTTACCTCTATCTATATTATCTGTATTAATATGCAGAAATGCAACAGTATGTTTATCTTATCTACGAGATAGGGTGTAAGTAGAGGGGTTAAGGAGAAACATTGCAAAACCAAATATTCTCTGTGTATGACTTTTCTGTTTGTGCACAACATACTGCTCTATTTTCTTCAATGAAATATTGTTCCAAAAAAATCTTAACATCCAGAGAACTAGAGTTGCAGATAATGTCTTTATTGAGCAAGACAGAACTAAAAAGAGATTGAATTATACTTTAAGTCCACATGAATCATACTATTTTTTTTCTGTCCTTCTGGATGTGAAAAGTATAAATTTTATAATGCATATCAAGGCTTTGTTCTTCACCTCAGTCCTTTATCCCTTGTGATTAAAAAAAATAATAATAAAATCAGCTAACACAAATCAAAGCACTGATCTATGACTGAGCTGTTGTCACAAACAAGAATAACATAAACAGGAACTGTACATTTTCAAGGAAGTTTACAAATTTACAGATATGCTAAGATTTCTTTTTCCGTAGAGACCCACAGTGAACTCTGCTGTTTTCTTCCACTTTGAAAAAGGCCCAGTCATCATCAGCTGTGTGTTTTGATATTTGCTGCCATAACAGTCACACGTAACAGCCATGTCAGCAGACACAGTCTCCTTATATAAACTCAACCCATTAGCATTTATATCCTAAAGCAGATCAGAGTAAATATACCAACCTGGTCACATGTTTTTAATGTGCTATACTGGTCCTGAATCAATGCCTTCATTCTACTATGCTTTATGAGTATATGCACAGTGCAGCATTTCAGTGGGCAGGAGCATACATAAGACTCTTACGGTTTTCTTGTTGACCCTTCATGTATAAGGCATCAGCTGACTGCTTTGAGGGTAGCCATCAGAAAATACTGTGAGCTGCATACATAAACTTTTTTTCATCCCTCTGTTTGTTGCTGCAAACAGAAGAATGAAAACAGTTTGCTGCAGTTCCGTCTGTTCCGTACCACCTTTTAACACTAGAATTAATACAATATTCTACTCCATTGGATTGGATTGAACAAAAACTTTTAATCATTTTGGCTTAGTAAAGCAGTTTCTAAATCCTTAAATATCAATTAAACGATAAGCCACAGATTACCTCATAGTTTGATAACTTCATTTCATTAACAAGTCAAGAGAAAACATCAATTGCATGTGCAGCACTTCTCCAATTTGACAAAGCACTAATGGTATTAACATCAGTATCTCTTCAAGATCACTGTATCTGCTGCTTTATATTACAATTCTGTATCAACTGTCATGACCCAGAAAAACTGTATTAATTTCCTCTCCCTCAGGCCTTTATCAGGTGGTGGGTGGCATTGTGTCTCCAGTGAGTGACGGATATGGAAAGCAAGGCCTGGTACTGGCTAAGCACAGAATTGCTATGGCAAAGCTGGCCCTACAGAGCTCTGACTGGGTTACGGTTGATGAATGGGAGAGTCAGCAGCCAGACTGGACAGAGACAGTGGTCACCATGAGGTACAAAACAGCAACAGTTGTTAGGCAGTTGAAACTGCTCTGTCCATGAGAGAGTGCTACAGGAACGTGCATCTATTGTCAACACATCTCAACTGATTATTATTACATCCACTGTTATACAAGTTATTTGTAATACCTGTCGTCAGTAACTCCCTCTCCCTGCATGATTCATAGCACTCCAGTGATTAATCAGAGATTAGATTTACTCGTCAAATTTCACTGAACAACGGCTATTTCTATGTGGGTCCTGCTACTGTGAGATTAAATTTTCATGTGTGGGCTTAATATAATATATATAGTATACTGTAGAGATTCAGTCCTTCCCTTCTTTTTTTCTGAGCTGACCTATCTTTCCCTTTGCCATTTCAATATCAGCTGAAACTTAAATTGCTATATCCCAAACTGTCCCTGTCAATGTCAACCTTTTAGTGTACTAGAAGATAAAGTGTAAAAACAGGCCACTGCAGTGTAACTCATTTCCTCTTTTATGTTTCCTCTTATTCCCTTATAGTCAATAGGATTTTTTTTTTTTTACTATAGCACCAGCACATTTCACTGGAATGTATTATTTTATGCTGCCCCTGCCAGTCCTGCATCAACCAACCTCAACTGTTTATGTAACACGGTGTTGACATGTTCCCTGAGCCTAAAATTATGAGATTGCGGTCTTTTTGGGGCGGCCAGACTTGACTGAAGTGATGTCAGGCTCTGGGTTTTTCATGAGGTGAAATCGGGGCCATGGGCTGCTTAATTTACTGGCCGAGTAGGAATGGTGTAGTTGTAAAAAGCTGCCGGCCACATAAATATGGGTGACAAGACGCAGGCCAAGAAGCTGTGGTGTGAATGTGAAAGAATACCTGAGCCTTTATTGCAACTAGTTTACTGTACAGAAATATGCTATTTGTGTAGTGTGTACCCCACACTCCATTTTGTGAAATATTAATTCATAAATACTTCAAGATTTGGGAATATTAAAGGACGCTATCCCACTTGCATCATTCTTTCACTGTATTCCCTCTGCTTCTATTCTGATTCCTTTTCACACAAAGTTCTTTATGAGTGAAGCCCCACCCCCCAAGCTGCTCCTCTCTAAGCCATGATTGTGCAACATTGGTACTGATCAAGGCATGAAATGGCCCGTTGTCCCTGAGGCTGTGAACAGATCACGTCACACGTGATATCATGCCCCAATATACACACACACACACACACGTCACCTTTAAGAGGCTTTACTTCATCACATTGAAGTTTTTAATACATCGTTTTGTAAGTTCCTCTATGACTCATGCTTTCTTCTCTATCTTTCTGTGTAATTTAGTTCAGTTCGATGAGGATTTATTGACATTTTGAGCATAAATGTTGTGGGATAAGCATATAACAAAAGTAAATAGTAAATGAGTATTTAAAAAAGTAGTTATACACAGTAAATGCAGTAAAACAACCAGCTACTGATAACTACTGAAGATAAAGTGGGAAATACTAAGATTGAATTTTGTTTTTATATAAATAACATAACATTGAAAGATTAAACTCTCTCCTCTCTCACATCTTTGATATTTGGGCAGGTATCATTATGGGCGTATTTTGAAGGAGTATGAGCAGAGCACAAGAACACACAACCACTCCAATGGAAAATCTTCTCTCTCAAGTAAGAATCTTTTGCTCTTGGGAATTTAGGACAAGCTCTGAAACTCTTTGACCCCTGACTGTTTTCAGGCCCTAGTATTTGCTTTTAATATCTGGCATCGGTCATGAACTTTTCTCTGCAGTTTATGTTCCAGCATGGATAGAAATTTTAAAACACAGACATTTATTACATTTTTAGCCAAGTTAGTGGTATGACTCAAGAGATGGTAAATGCTATTGTGTTGGTCAGTCTACCTACCCAGGTTGAACAACTGGATGTATTACCATGACCATTTTGTACAGATATGTGCCCCAGAGGATAAATCCTAATGAGTTTGGAGATTGCTGGACTTTTCATGTAGCACCAGCAGCCATTTCTGCCTCAACAGCTATTTGATGGGTTACCATGGAATTCAGTAGACACTAATTAAACCTGTCACCTATTTTTTTACTTTTCATCTATCACCATCATCAGGTCAAAATATCAATTTGTATAATACTTTTATGACCAAATTCCTGGAGACATGGCTGTAGACTCTTTAGAGATTAGTGCCTGTATAATGACAGCATTCTTACTATATACAGAGCACAGAGTACTAACAGAGTGAGGGTTAAGGATTTGCATCAATCTCATATAATGCGCCTGTGCTTAACACGTGCAGAGTTGAAGCATAATGGTGCTCAGTGGTCCTTACTAACAGCAGTTAAAGAGTATTAGGGATAGTTTTAATAGGGAACTTTTAAGACTGTGTGTGTGTGTGTGTGTGTGTACTCGCTCACAGGAAGGATGGACATTATGAGGTGCGTGACGGTTGTTTTATAACTAGAAACTAGCCAATCAGAATTCAGGAACATGGTTGAGAATTATCTATGATTTATCAGAATCAGGTACAGGGATATTTGTTTGCTGCTTTACAACACTGCTCAACACCTCACTGAGAAGAAGCAAATAAAATCAGAATTGTTGTTTACAGTGATTGGCATATTGAATCAAATACGTCTGTCTGCTGTAGTGATTTTCTCCTTTGTAGCCCATTTAATGTAGAGACATATGACTGTTGGTCTGCTTGGGTAATAGGTGTTGTTATGCTTTGCTTAAGCCCACAACACAATGAATATCTAAAAAGTGAAATTTGTAAAACCTCTAATTCAAGTTGTAGTCATGTTCTGTTATTTGCCATGTCCAGACTCATTCTTTTTCTATTTCATTGCCATTCACATCACCATTGCCTACAGTTTGCAAATATGCTCTTGAAAAGTCAAGGCTTCCTCAGAGGAGACAGTTGAGTCATAGTGTGTATGCAGTCTGTGTACTTCTATTACATTCCTTATTTTTTAAAACTTGATTGAGGACTAGCCAGCTGGCAAACACCCACTGGACTTTTTCCATATATTCAAAACTAGCTCCCCTTGAGGATTATGTCCCTCTTTACCATCATAATGACTTGGAAATCAAGCACAGAATGAGTACTGAAATATGTAGTCATTGAACACCAGAAATGTGAAAATTGTGTATCTCTCTTACTTGAATACATTTTAAGGGTAAAAAATGTTTGGCAGTTCATTAATTTTAAGGTGCGTTTATAGAAATATTAGTAGATAAGTAGATATAAGTAGAAATATTATTCATAGGCTATTTTCCACATAGAGAATGAAACAAATCATATTGAACTGTAGCCGTGGCCCCTCGCTGCACATCAACACTTCTGTCAGCTTTAAGATATCAGACATGACAACATATTTATATGTAGTCCTTGTATTTATTTGCATTTTTATGATATTCTTGAAAATAGTAAAAAGGACAGCCTGACTATTAAACCATGTCTTCCCTCAGGCCCCACTCCCCAGCTGAAGCTTCTGTGTGGAGCTGATTTCCTCGACACCTTCAAAATCCCAGGGCTGTGGCGGGATGACCATGTGGAGGAGGTGGCCGGGCATTTTGGCCTAATCTGCGTCAGTCGAGGGGGGCTGCAGCCTGAAATGGCTGTACACAAATCGGACACGCTTTCGCGGCACAGACAAAACATTTACCTGGTGAGGGAATGGGTGAGGAATGAGACGAGTGCCACAGAGGTGCGGCGGGCTCTGAGACGAGGACTGAGTGTCAAATACCTGATCCCAGACAGTGTGATAGAATATATTCACCAGAACAACCTCTACACCGAGGACAGTGAGAGGAGAAATAAGGGCATGGTGCTGAGGCCACTCGCCAAACAGGCACAGCAGCCAGTGAAGAGTCTGGATGACTGACAGGCAGGCTGCTGCAGCACTGAGCCAAACATGGAAACCCTTGAAGTGGGAATTCACTCACAGATCAGTGATTCTCCACAGGGGCTGGAAGCTCTGTTTACTTCCACTGGACTGCAGTGTGGTAGAGTTTCAAACATCTGCAACGACACTCGTGTTTTTCCAGGCATCACTTGTTTTCAACAGGAAGCATCTGCACAGTTCTGTGATGTATTTTGAATGAAGAGCATTCAATGTTGCAAATCCTAGTGCTAGTGTGAAATGAATCAACATGCGTCTCTTAAAAGTTTTCCATCCGATATAGTTTTTCACATTGTACATCATTGGTCAGTGGAAATAAAATACTATATATTTGGTGCATTTTAGGTGCATTGTTGTTTTTTTTTGTCTCTGAAAGTATAAAAATACTTAATTCAATATAAGTCTTTGTCAGGGGTTGAATCATGAAGTCTTCGACTTATTTCTACCATTGTACCTGGTGTTTGAACAGCCCTTTATCAAGAAAGACATTCATACAATGTCTGACATTAAGATATATGAACTACAGCAATACAAAACTGAATCTTGTGAATAAACTATTGATATTGATGCCAGAAAGCACTCAAGGTCAAAAAGCATCCAAGAAACAGAAATGTCATCATAAAAGACACTGCTTAAGAAATATACAAGCTGCAAATACCATTTAAAGCATTTAGTACTTTACTTTTCTGTGTATGTACAAGTAAACTAAAGCAGAGACTTTGCAATTATATATACTAACCACTAGTATACCCCATGAGTGCATTTTCCAATTTTTAAAATGTAAATTACACAGGTTACATGTGGTAGAAAAAGAAAAATATTGACATGAAATCCAGCTGCTGCCAATAGCCCGTGTCATGAACATAAAATAATGATTTTATCTGCAGCAGCAGCTTGGTGGGTGTGCTGGTAAACACAGCCCAGCATGAATGAGCCGCGATCAAATTTCATTATCATTTACTATCTGACAACAGAAACAGAAAAATATGTAAATGTGGATAAGTGAAGCATGAATTCGACTGCTTAAAACAGTTTAGGTGATGACAAAGAGCAAGACAGACCAGAGCAGAAGATTAACCCGTGCGCACTTGGCCAATCTGTGCGCTCGGATTTCCACTTCAATATTTTTTTCCATCACATGAACTTTGGGAGTCTGTCTACCCGTTTACTAAAACCCCAAAATTATCTGAGAGAACAGGGTACACGACACTCAAACCTACAGTAGCGATGGCTTGACTGGGGCCTGAATTCCTCTTTTTAATTTCTTCACATTGGGAGTGTCTCTGCACTCTAGCAGCCTCCCAGCACCATTTCATTCCGGACCTATTCAGTTACCCCATTATCATCCACACTGTGTGTCTCCAAGGCCTGTATGTTTTTCCACCAAAGGATTTAAAGTAATCCTGACAGTTGCTCAGCTACAGGAGGTGTTTTCTCTCTGAGGCCAATGGCTGAAAGCATCATTGTAATAGGCTACTGACTGGCATCCTTTGAAAGATGGGTGCGTGTGTGTGTGTGTGTCTGTCTGTTCTCCATAGTCAGAAAGGATTTAGACTGTGTTGGCTGCAGCTAGCACGAAAGCGAGATTATCAAATTAATTGAGTTATTTAAGC
>JANJYP010136034.1:0-33205 GCA_024605115.1 Rastrelliger brachysoma | reverse complement strand
AGAGGGCCATGTGTATGCAGGTTTTCCTTCCAACCAAACACAAGTGATTTCACTGATTAACACACCTCTGTGGTTGAAGTTGTGTTAATCAGTGAAATCACCTGTTGAAGTGTTTGGTTGGAAGGAAAACCTGCATACACATGGCCCTCTATGGAACATGGTTCCCCAAACCTGATATATGGTTTTATGTTCTTGTGATCCAGGGAGCACTTAAGGGCTAGGAGTGTTAGCATGAATACTTTGGACCGGTGCGCATGTGTATGAATAATTAATTTCTTTTAGAATATATTTTAAGCTTTGAAGGTACAACATTGTGGGGACTGGTTGACTTGTTCTTAAATTTTGCGCGCACACAAATTTAGACTCATTTATGCGAACACACACACGCATTAGAAATATAAAGCCAAGTGCTGCTACTGGGAGTCTCCAGAGTCTCTTATTAGTCCGGCTAATTTCACATCATTTGACAGAGAATTAATTCATAAATTAATCAGCAGAGCCTCAGAAAATAACACCACATGCCGCCATTACACCACCGTGTAATCCCATTTACACCTACCATTAAAATCCCCATGCAGACAGAAGACTATTCACCACAATCTCTCCTCATTTCTAAAAAGACAGGGTGGAACTGCTCCTCTGATAATTTTTACATCATCACACAAAGCAGCGACATTAAAAAGCAACCTTAAAACTATGTGACTTCATCCCTCAGAAGTGATACAGCTGATTGGTTTTGGTGGCCCAACCTACAACTGGCTTTGGATTAAGAGAGCTGCATTTAAAGTACGATAGAGATGTCTAATGTGGCCTGCAGCTGTTACTGTAACACTCAGTTTTGGGATTTTAAAGATAGGTGTGAGCGTGGAAACATTTAACACCAGAACAGATCTTTATAAACAGACAGTCACTATCCACCATTACTGATACAGTAACAGGAGACATTTTCACTTTGGTGCAGCAGCCTAAGTTTGTGTGGGTTCATATGAAGTGTGGGTGGTCCTCTTGCCTTAAAAGGTGCTCCTCACTTTGTTGTGCTTATTCTAGTGAACAAATACATTGCGTATGCCAATCCGCAGCAGTTTGGACACAATAGTGGTTTCTTTCTTAATCCCTGTGCACTTTGTCTTTTAAGAACTTTTAACAGTGATTTCACATTCCCAGAATGCATTGTGACTAATATTTGAGATTGATAATGTTTTTCCAAAGTTGAAAATGTTTAAAAAATGAATATAATTTTCTTGTATGAAAGATGATTAGATCCTCAAGTCTATCTCTCTCTGTCTGCTGATTATAAAGAAAAAACATTTAGTAGTCATCTCTAAAGTTTCATCTACTCACTTGTAACATTAGCATAGAAATGAACATCAACAGCATAGAAATGAAAATTGTGGCATTATTACAAGAAGATGTTATGACCCTGTTAGTGTTATAAATGTTACACACTTAAGACTAGTATTAAAGCAACGGAATGTACTATGATTCATATATGTCTAGACTGTTATTTTTTTAGCAGATCTACTGGGGACTGCTTCTTCACTTTGGGAGAAATAAATGTTGAAAAGGATTTGATTTATGGTAGAATCTAATAAGAAATTCACATTTAATTAATGTATTATTTCACATTTTTATACCATTTACTCTTACACCCAATAGGCTATTGAATACGTGGGGATCTGTGCTTCATTTTGTGTCCCCAGTGCAATCAAATAGAATATGTACAAGTTGGCTGGCCATAAAGTCTTGCAATAGTGCCACAGATGAGAGACGCATCTATTTTCTATCTTCCTCCTTTCTTAATCCACTTTATTCCTCCACCTCTGACCACCTCCAAAATCAGATTGTCTAACCGCCCCCTCCATCCATCTATCCATTCTCTACTCCTCGATTTCCAGTATCAGGTCATCTCCCTCCAGGGAGGCGTCAGCTGTGACATGGACTGCCTTAACGGTTCCGGACATCGGAGAGTTGACCACAGTCTCCATCTTCATGGCTGACAGGACACACAGTGGCTGACCCTTCTCCACCTTTTATGATTATAAAAGACAGTTTACAGAGCTTTAAAAACAGGAGTCAAATGCACCGATCACTGAACACACACTGTAGAAGAAGGTTAACAAGAAAAATCATAGCTAAGATAGGCTTTTTGTTTTTGGTAAACAGCTACAACAAATGTAAGCAGGAAATACATTATCAGTGACTAATACAGCCACCAGCAGACTGTGAATGTACGTTTCAGGGTCAGTTATCACAAATAACATAATAATAAAACCAGAGCCACCTGCATGGCTTGGTACCACCATGGAAAGTAAAAAATGTTTTTATTATTTCTGGATATCCATCTCCTGGATTATTGCCTCAGGCAGATATCATGGAGGTGAAGAGAATTTCACTGCCGTGTACAAAGTATTTGTCCCTGTTGCTCTGGATAATCTACAGACAGACTTCACTGTGAACAGTTTTTTAGTAAAAAGTATTTCCAATGCAAACTGCTACTGTGGACTACCCATAGTAATGCAAAATTGTTTCTCAAAGGACACACTGCAGTTAAATATTTTTAGATATACATTTTCAATGCTGTGAGCACCACAAGTCAAATTCCATCCACCTCCTTCAGGCAAAATATTGAACCTCAGTTCTTTCATGGTATTGACAGAAATGTCTCCACAGTGCCAAGTTGAAAGCTGAGATTTGTACTCTTATGATTTAGAAAATGTCTGATCAAAAAAAGACTTTTTTTGGTGTCAGTACTGAAACTCTGGTATCGCATTGTTTTATTGAATTTTCAAATGATAACTTGCACCTCCACAGCATTAGTGTGGAGGCAGAAGCCTCAGACTGGGTTGGTTGCATATAGTTTGAAGATTTTATATTCTAGTACAGATATCAAACGTGAACAAGAACTCTGCTGGCATCTGATGCCAGCTTTCAGTGCAGAGCTCAATACTTCAACTCCACACTAAAAGTGTCTGAAGGCTTGAAATCCTGGACACATAATACCAAAACTACATAGCTGTGTAACACTAAGAGAGAGAAAGTGTAAATGTTTTGTAACTTGAGTGGTTTGAAATTGAACAGACACTAACACAAGTTAATCAAATCACAAGAAAGGTGTTCAAAAAGGAAACGCAGGTTAACAGAGTGAGCTGACCTTGGATCCAACTTCCACTTTGACTTCCAGGACTTTTCCAGGCATGGGTGCCCCCACCTGACCCTTGATGGACTTCTGAGCCTTGGGGTGGAACTTCATTTCCTGGGTGGAGACACAAAGAGATTTCATGCATCCATCTGTCCAGTTGAACCTCCATCCCAGTCATCCATCCACACAGTCATTCAACCGCCCATCCAAACATTCCTCCCTGCTGAGCCTGCATCAGCCTTCACAACCATTTGTTTCTATGAATAATAATAACCAGATTTGCCAAGTGCACCATCTCAAAATCTGTATCTCCAAGTTCAGAAAATGTAATTCTCTAAAGATCCTTCCCTGCTCCATGTCCCTATCCATCTGCTTATTATTTACCATGCCATTTATCTGTCAGCCATCAGTTTTACTAAGCCACAGCTCTCTTCTTCTATCAGCAGTCTCCCCCTCCACCCCCAAAATCTACCAATAATCCCCCTCGTGTGTACCTTCATGGCGACTGTGTCTTTAACCAGCACAGATCTCAGCTGTCCATTCAGCTCAAAGAAGACCTCTCTCTGGCCGGCCTTGTTCAGGTCACCCAGTGCCAGCGCCTTGATGTGGAGGATCTTCCCTCTCTCCAGCTCCACCTGTGATGAAACAAAAGAGGAGGGGGAGGTGGGGCAAGAAGGAAAATGAGATTATGTTAGAAAATTGAAATTAATACACGGCTGCCTAGTTCACAGGTCCAGCTAAAGCAATAAAAACAGACGAGAGAGCTCAGTGAAATTGCAACGTGAAGTTAGTGGAGTGAGACAGGCACAGTGTTTCCTCCACTTTATTTCTTTTCACCCTCGTGGTGTGCTGGAGTGTTTCCCAGCATGCTGTTGGTAGAGGGCAGGAAATATGGGGAGGTTGCCAATTCATGAGAGGGGAATGACTTAGTCTCAGTTCAATTAAACTACTTAATAAATTACCAAGTCATGTAGCATCAGGTGTTTTTTCAGCTTTTTTAGCTTACAGTATGCTGATGACCAACTTTTTTTTTTTTTAAAATCACCTTTTAATTTGATGTTCAAAGACAATTTTGAGGTACTTCTGTGTGAGTGTTTCTATTTTCTGCTACCCTTTTCTATTACATTCCAGAGGCAAATATCTTAAGTTTTTACTCCATTACATTTCAGATTAAGATTTGACATAAAATATGATCAAACTGATCATCTGATAGAATATGATGTATTGATAAAGATTAAACTGCCCAACAAGTAGTTGAAATGACCTCTGCCTCCACCTTCATTTTAAAAATAAAATGTCATAATGAAACACTGAACGGTACCATTGTAGTACAGAATGACTACTCCCACTTTTTATATTTCAGGTACAATGTGCTGATGTTAGTACTCTAACATTGGGTACTGCTAAGCTCAGCTAAATTCTCATTTGCAAATTTATTTTGACATAATCACTAATTATTACATGTGTTGAGGGAAGAGACAAGCATGAGAGTTGTATACAGTAACAACCTGTAATATGCACTCAGGCAGTGGGCACTTGTTACCTTTGGGTAGTCAAGAAACATGTTGCATCTCTGTGTTTATAGCAGTCGGGCGTTTCATCAGACATATCAATTCATACATCAACTAGATGGCGAAGTGTTATAGGCAGAATGACAATCAGAGATAAAGACAGAGACAGGGAAGGATAAGAGAGATAAAATGACAGACTAGAGGATATTCATTTTTTTTCCCCCAGCCTTAAGTATAAGTGTAAACTCTGGGACTTTACCTGCCACCTGTAAATGTGTTGTTTTAAGACAAAGACATCACTCTCTCTCTCTCCATATCAACAGCAGACAGGCTTTCTGCTCCTCATATCAATTCTGGTCACTGCTGTGTTCTGTCTTGCTAGTCTTTCCCTCGACACCGGCCACTGTACTTCTTCATTTATCTCACGCCTCTCCTCAAATCTCTCTCGTCTCACCGGTCGGAAACTCATTTTTTCCATTTCCATTTGCCCAACTTCCTCTCTCTGACTTTCAATATTTCTCTTTGTCAGTCCTCCCATGAGTCACAGCTTTATATCTGGTATTGTTATATTGCTACCCATTTCTGTGGCCACTCTCTGTCTGTCTCTGTTGCAGGTATTAATTTCTCTCATCAGCCTCTTTCTGCTTTTTCTTTTATCTGTCGTCTGGCTCTGCTGCGTCTATCCACCCCTTTTACTCGACCCTACGCCTTTCATCCTTTAGATTTCTCTCTCCCTCTCACATTGCCATCTCAAATGCAGCATCTCCATTGATATTCTAAACTAAGTCTCAGTGAAAAGACAAAAATACATACTGCTGCAGGTATGTATTGATCTCAGTTTCATTCTGCCTCCCTTTCTCTGGGTGCTGTGGCTCTTCCATTTCTCTCACTCCATATTTGGTAACAAAACCTTGCATGCTCTTTGCATGCTTTTGCTGTCTTTCTGGCACTCCGTCTTCACCTCTCCGCCTTTCTCTCTCCACTCTCTATTACACTGAACTTCACTCCTGCTTATGCTGCTTTGTCGGGCTTCTGGCAGTTCTTTGCAAAAAAACAAAACTGCTTCCCCCAACTACATCTCTTCACAACTGTTCCCATGAAAAATACAGTATGTGCCTCTTTGAAGCGTTGCACAACATTCATGAATCTTTTGAAGCTGATTTTGTCTCGCTACCTTGTGTATGCATGCCAGAGAGCTAAGTAGACAACTTCAGTTCACTGTGTCGATATCTAAAACATCAGACGTACATAAAGACTTTTGCTTGCATTATTCTGACAAGCTCACACACTCACTCCATACTGCTACTGTACCTGGTTGTATCATTTCTCTCTACAGTTGGTTTCAAATAGCTGCTTCCATTGTTGATCCAAGTTCAGTAAAGTAAGGTAGTCATGTGGCTTAATACAAAATATTTATCAGATTATAAAGACACAAATACAGAACAAGAAAAGTCACTGTTCTCTGCAACTGAAAAGATTATATACAAACTCAAAGACATGCTTTGTGTTTAAGTGCCATACTAACTTTTCTGAGTATGCACTGCATACTAATTATCATAGTTTACTGTACTTTACTGTTGTTTACTAGAAATGAATTTGTTAAAATTCATTTCTAGTTTAAAATTAATAAATAAACTTAACATGCCTTCTCAGATGCACAACTGTATCTAAGTTTAACCTCACAGTGCTGCTAGCTTTGCTGTTGGCTATTATCTTGTTTGCTGCTGTGAGTAGCTCCTCCATGTCCTTTGTGTAATCACTGTGGGACAACAGTGTCCATCAACAAACCACTCAAGTGCTTTTAACTGCAACGTCCCCAGTTGTAGTCTGCCAGTGAGCTCCATCTATCCCATTATTTCCTGTCATCTCTACTGTCTGCTATCACATAAAAAAGCATTAAGACATTTACACAAGAATGTAGCTAGAGACCTAGGTCCCCATTTTGGTGGTTATAGCAGGCGCCTTGGCAGAGCATAGTGAGCAGTAGATGAAATGATGTGTTCAGGTAGATGGGAGCCTGTTTAGTTTCTGTTTTGTAAGTGAGTGTCAGGGTTTTGATTTTGATGAAGGACAGCAACTGGGAGCCAGTGGGGGGATATGAGCAATGGTGTGACATTGTCACACCAATGGGGCAATTAGAAGATGCTGATATTGTATGGCTAAGATACTATTACTACGTGCCAAAGAATTGATTTAATATAATTTGCATATACCCTAATACTGAGGCTTGGCACACATCATGCATTGAAGCCACATTTCTCAAAAGCAACACACAATAATGCTGGACTTGGCAAGAATATCAGCAATATATACCTCCTCCATTCAAAAAAACCCAGAAAAGTGTAGTTTTTCACTAGGAGGCCGAAACTGAAGGTGCTCAAGCCCCCCCTTGAGGTCTGTATGCACGTGTCTGTAGGTTACACATCTCAGTTATGTGTGTGGCTTTTCATCTATATATCCCTCACATGTTGCTGGGATTCATTGGGGAGTACCCCTAAGCACAGAGCTCTGTGTCAAATTCAACTGCTTATCCATTTGGTGCTATGGTGTCTCTGACTAAAACAAGTCTCACATTATGCTTCACATCATGTCTTTGCAATGACTTTATAATGACTTGTGCTGCCTGTAACAGAGTAATGAGAACACTGTGGAGTGCAGAGCTCCATGTGTTGGTGTTCATGTATATTAGAACTGACAGGGTGTGTATGACAGGGTCCATGTTTGTGAAAATCCATGTTTATATTTATGTCAAGCATAATTAAAACCATACTGAATCATCAGCATATGCCAGATAGGTGAATGTTTTTCTCTGCTTGTGTGGGTGAACTGTGAGCAATGGGCAGAGTTATCACCCATGTGTGTATTTATGTATAAAGAGTGTAATGTTAATATCCTTCAGATGCATTTGGGCTTTCATGGACATAGACCTAAGTGGGTTGTGTTCATGGGACTTAAAAGTCTCCTAGAAGGTTGAAAATATTGCTGTGAGTAGTCTCAAACTCTGAATCTCCACATAAGATAAAAAACATGATGTATATAAAGACATGGAGCAAAATGAAAATAAAAAATATTTATTGTGCTCCCACCACATTCACGACAGACATCTTCTAAGCTAGCTGTTCACTCTGTGGCTGATAAGGCTCTTGTACTAGATTTACACAGGCTTGAAATGAAGTACTAAACAATACCAAATGATTACTGTGAAAGCCTTTGTATCTACTTCACACAACATCAATGACTGAGGGCTTCAGGTCTAGCTCAACACTCAGAAAGATTTGGTGCTTAAATCTGTTTTGATCAAGAATTCCTCTGTACACTTCACTATAATAGTTAGCTGCCAAGAGCTCATCAGCAGCTTCTGTTCCAAATATACTGTTAGCAGTGTGTTAAAGTACAGAAAGAGTCATCTATATTGGACATTTGCAGATGTAACCCAACACCAACAAAGGCTCCCAATCATCTGAACTACTTTTCTTTTGCTTCATATTATGATGATCATCCATTTCATAGTACAGATAAATTAACTGAACAGATTTATTTCTTAGGTTCTACGTACTATAACCACTTTTTGTCATACTATACAAAATGGTGTTAATCTGGTAAATGTCTATAGTGACAAAGGTGATGTCTGTGACCTTGCCTAACCCCTACACCCACTTTCAATACACACAACAAAGCTGGGGTATGCATACTTGAGTGTTATCACCTTGACTTAAAACATTTCTAATTTAAAAATTCTCCAAATTGCTTTGGTAGCTCAGTGCTATTTACTCTCCCCAGGGCTTCTCACTTTCTTAACAGTGCCCGAAGCACTGCAGGTCTACAAAGCAATCAGCATTGAAAAACTTGCCACGCATGAGTGCAAAAATAAATTTGCTTCTTATGAGCCCCTAATCATTTCCATTTCTGATAGTCCTGAGACAGGCTGACACCCTATGACACCCACACTATGATTTTTTTCTGATAAACCATCTCAAAGGTTGCAGCAGCTGCCATTCACTGTCAGCTTGACATATTTAACCCTCTAATCAAACTATCATAGATATCACATGTGGACACCTTGTCAAAAATTGAAGTCCATTTTGCCCAGTGATGTTTTTCTGTGTATTAACATTTTCAGTAGATCTTTGATGGAAGTGCTTGATTGCCAGGTAATTAATATTTCCACAGAGATAGCCCGACCTATTAAATACAGATAAAAGACCTGAGCATATGCATCCAATGGTGTGTTCTCTTGGTGTGAAGAAACAGCAGCAACCTTTCTACACAATTTCTCACCCTGCAGTTCAACATGAGACCTCTGTGTAAATTAAAATTGAAATAAACATTGAACCCATGGTCTCAAAACTGAAATGTTGTGATTCATCATTAAAACATGATGACTTCATGATGTGAAAGTACAGGCAGCATGCCCACGTTGTGTAGGTCATCATTGGACTCATTTTCTAACACAGTCCCACAGTTCATTTTTATACAAATAACTGCGATGACTGAAAGCAAATCACGTGAAATGCAACAAAGCACAATAAAAATAAATGCATCCACCACATTATGAAGCACCACACTCTGAATCTTCTTCCAAGAACATCACAAATGAATTGGATGAGAAACAGCAAGAGCAAGAGATCAATTGTTTCCAACACATGAACTTCTTTTAGCACTTGAGAAATTCTCCTCTGTGAAAGAAGGAAAACAACAAACATATCTCATGCAGCATGCGACAGAGAACTTTTTTTTTTTTTTAAGTGTTTTCATTCCATCTCTCGTCTGGCTCTGCTAATCGGACCTGATCTAGTGGGAGTACCCATCGTCATGACAACAGGGAGAAGTTTGTTTCTGTGGAGATAACTGATGTTGAGAACAAATGTGAATGTCTGAATGTTCTAAAAACGACAGGAGTTCAGACGGATCCGAGATTAGATAAACAGGAGCAGGTTGAGTACTGAGGGGCGGGAAAAAAAAATCTGCTCTGCATTTGGGAAATATTTGAATGACAAGTTTTCCACTTGGAGAGTGAAAAAAGCAATGAATGCTAAGACAGGTTAAATATGAGGTTTTGGATTTTAAAGGAGGACAGGTAGAAAATCAATTTCACTATGGGGAAAACCAATGCTGCAATCAACTAATCAAATCTGTCTCACCCACTCGACAACTGCAGCTACTCAAGTGTTTTGTGGTGTGTGATCCAGATGTGTTTGTGACTATTTCGACTTCAAACCAATAATATTTTATTCTATTAATTTTAGAATGATGTAGCAATTTGAAGAGAAACACAGCAAACTGTAGCTTCAAAGCAAATTAAAAATTGCTGAAGCTCTTAAATATCTTATTTGTAATATTTTGAGGATTTATTTTGATTACACAGTTGGTGCTCCAGCTGTTTGTCTCCAGCCAGATTTTTAAATTCCTAACCTTTTAGTCCTGCTAATGGACGAGTATCAAATGATGCACACCCTGGGGTGATTAACAAGGAAAAGGGCAGGGGACTCTGCCTGTCGTTAGGGTCAATAACATATCCGCACAATCAATGCAACCCTGGATTCTTTGATGATAATAATACCGCAGCAGACGCGTGGTGCTCTTCTTGTCCCTCGTAATATAAAAATCAATTAACGCCAGCCTGGAAGCATTTTGCTGCAGTGAAATGAAGCAGTAATTAAACATGGTTGCCTTTGGCCGCTCTGAGTCACTGTCAGTAAAATGTGTGTGTGTGTCTCATAATGAGAGAATCAAGAGAAAATATTGAAATATTTTGGAGGGAAAAGATGATTTATAATGAATGATGTGATTTTACTGGGACTATAATTATAACTAATACTGGTAGAGAGAGGAGTATAAATGCTGCAGTGCCTGGACAAGGAGAAAATGGTGAAAGGTAGGAAGTGGCCAATGAGAATAAAGATTTCCTTTCTTCTCTTTCATTTGAATTATAATTTGATCAATTAATATTCATTGAAGCTAACAAACCAAAATACTGAAAACATACAAAAGCTGGGGCGATAATAGAGCAATGATTTAACTGTCTCTGCTGCAGCAGAACACAGTTGTCCCATGAATGCGGGTCTTTCATGCACTGATTTAGAAACACCTTGGAAAATAACAGTTTGTGAAAGAGCTTTAATGTGAGAATTGTGCTATCAAAGATATTATTGTGGAGATTCTCACCTGAGTTCTGCCATAAAGCTGATATATTTTCCATAATTATAGCATAATTGCTCACAAGTTTTATGAAGAAAAACTTGTGAGCAATTATGAAACACTGGGTGTGTTACAGATTTAATGAACACGTGGATTTCAATGTATTTCTGGGTGCATTGCTGCAGACAGAGTTAACAAGTTTTCCAGTGGAGGAAATGACATGAGTTTAGACAATTATTAACATTTTGTAAAGCTGGACTAAAAGATAAAACAGGAAGCTTTCTTTATTTTATGTAAATGCAGTTAAGTACAACAGCAAATCTGTGACTTTCTGTGATCAGTTTTGTTTGACACTACACTACCAACTGTTTCTCAGAAGCATACTAACAAAATACTTTATGAAGTCACGACAGAGCTGCAGTCAAAAAATCATCACAGCAATCATCTTTGACCTGTCTCACCTCTGGTATGAATGATTCCACCTACTGACAGTGTTGTTATATACGCCGTCGCTGCCCTAACACACACCACACACAACACACTATAATAGCACACTATAAGAATTTATAGTGCAGTGTAGCATTGTAGTTACTGGAGTTACATCTGTGTCATTTTGTCATGTCTGTGTCATGCTGTGTTTACATTCATTTTCAGAGATGCAATCACATTGACTGCTGTGTGATGTCTGTGCCTGGTTTGTGGGGCTGAGTGGAGGAAAACTACTGAGTTTTTCTGTTACTTCTTTTATGCTGTCTTCACCCTTAACAGTCTCCACCAGCATCAAGAAATTATAGGTGAAAATATGAGCAGCCCATGCCAGCCAATCACAGTTTTTCCGCTGCCCCAGATAGCTGCAGCAGCCCTGACTGCATGTGTTTTTGACACCATGGATGTCAGCAGGTGCACTGCTAATGCTTCACCGCTCAACAGCTGCAGTTTTTCCCCCCTGAAAACTATTACAAAACAAAATCTTGCTGTGCTTGTCCCCTCTATGTCGAGTAAAATTTATCCTGCATACCGTAGTGTCTGATTGAGTTAACTCCTTAAGGTCAAATCTTATGGAATACTGGAATCCACACTTCAAAACTGCTTTTCTACATCCTCTTCTTAACCAAAAGTCAAACTTAGAAAAAAGTCGATTTTTAGTAAGCAGTTTAAAAGTTTGGAATATAGTACCAAAGAATTTCTTTTTTTTTTTTTTTTAACGTGATGACACATTGAGTGACAGACTCTTCTGACATCATGTTCAGTAGCAAAGAAAAAAATGTCTTTGATCTGATGTCTGATTCTGACTGGCTGCTGCAAAGATTACTGTCACTAGTTTCAACAATTTCTTTTGGAATTCACTCTTCACTCTGGACTTGAACAATCACTTTAGTTCTGCTCATCAAAGTAGTAACTGCTGTCATTTTCTTGAAATATTCTGTGTTTGTACTGCACTTTCTAGATAAAAACAGCATCTTCAAACTGTACTCAAATGAAGAGAAACTTTCATATTTCTGCTGACTATATATTCTTGCATGTTAAAAGTTTTAACATGCAAGAATGCAAAATCATTTGGTTGGAAATTGGTTTTAACTTAAAACCAATTTCCAACCAAATGATTTTGCTTATGTAATATTTCAGAGTTGCCAGGAAAAACATTGCTACCTAGGTGCCAATATTACCCTGAAACGATTCAGCTTCAGATTTTGTGGCTTTGCAATTAACAGTATTCATTTGTTTGCATGTTTTATTCCGTCATTGAACTACATGTTCAAATGCCTCCCTGTTGGAGAATAAATGAACTGTACAAGCATTTGAAATCAGTTGCAGTTATATTTTTGGTCTGAGATATATACAGTATACGGCCCCTCAGTGGACAGTTCTCAAACATCATAGGAAAAAATTAATCTGTTATGTCTGTGCAGGAAGGCCAATCTGGTGGCCGGAGGGATCAGAAATACTGTTTGTAGTTCCCTTGATAAAGTGTTAATATCTCTGTCCTCCTCAGTGTGTTATCAGCACTTCACTGTGACTGCACCAAACTCAGCCATCTGCAGTGATGGAAAAATCATTTCCTGCTGACAAAGTCTGTTCTTTATGGTATTTTATTTTTATCAGAATCAATTAAAAAAGCTAATGAATTCAATGAATAGTTACTCATATTAAATGTATTATTATAGTATTAGTGTGCTGGAGTCATACACCTTAGCTGTGAGTTTCACAGATTCCTCATTACCTACTTTTTTCGTAACTTGACAAAGTTCAGGGTATTTAACAATAAAAGTATATTTTACACCATTACAGATACAGTGTGAGTATATACTGTAGATTATCTGATAATGTCTGAGCTGAACTGTTAATACAGTGTTTATTCAGCTTCACTCATTCCTAAACAGACATTATTTTTGATATATTTTAAGCAAAATGCGTGTGTATGGTATTTAGTTAGATACCTCAAATTCCTCAGCGATCTTGGGTCCATCCAGGAAAAGCCTGGTGTTGAGACAGTCCACTGGTCCGAAGTTAGCTGGAGGTAGAGAGGTGATATTACTGTCAAAAGTACAGTTTTGTGATTATCATTTAAATTGCAGTGGATGATGGAATTAGAGAAGACCAAGTAGTGGGATGAGGCTCAGGGGGGTGGATAGTCTAGTCTTATTAAAGATGCTCACAAAAAAGTACTGACCCGTTTTTTTGTTTGTTTCTTTTAGCCAACTGCTCTGCATTTCAAAGCAGTAATTAAACTTAAGTAATTAAAGTTATGTTAATCCAGGCATCTATATGTTACTGCAGCCTCTAGTTAAATTCAGCTCCTCTATCAGACAGTCTCTTAAACAGTTTTGTGCCTCTCCTGCACCATGCTGCTGCTGACTGTCCACTGCAAACTCACATACCTGCTTCAAACTGCACTTACTGCTAATTTCAGTCCTTGCTGTTCTTGTGCCTTAATTATACGTTTCCTCATCTCAGTGTTAAGTGATGGCTGTGTGTTGTTACCCCCTCAGGGTTCAAATGCAGTCTCCTCTGAGCATGGGACTGATTTCCTTTATGCCAAATACACCAATTAAAAGATGTCTACCTAATGGTTGAACTTTATAATAAGTGTTCCTGACCGAATGTTGGCTGCTGTTAATTTCAAGCCCCACTAATATTACAAATGAGAAAGATAGACCGAGTGCATGATAACGAGACCAAATGCCATGAGCCCACACTGAATTTAAAAAATTCAATTTGATATAAAAGCACACAACTATTTATTGATTCCAGTTACACAATTTTTAATATCTAGATATAAAGATCACTTATTACATCTGCCTACTCACAAGTAAACTCTTTAAACTCCTGGAACACCTTGGGGTACATGGCTGCTGACATCACATCCTCTGGGGTGATTTCATCACCATGACTGGCTCGGAGCCCCTCCTCCAGTGCCTTGAAGTCCATAGGTGGCAGAGAGGCACCAGGACGGCCCTCGATACGGGGGAGGGACTTCAGCACCTAAGTTAGGAGGTTAAAAAGAGAAAATAGGTCAGGACGGAGGAAGATGAGGCAAGAAGAGACACAACTAAAGACGTGTGTGAGAAAAAGAAGGAGTTACAATACACGACAGAGACATAAACATTAAAGTTTATTCATAGTTTCATAGTCTTTCAAAAATGTTTTCTCACTATTAATGTCCCCATGAGACCCTCACACATGTGGAATGTATAAAGTGCTGGTAAAGCCTTCACAGTGAACTTCACAACCATATATCTGGATAAAAGCTGCAACCTGCTGAAGTGACAAACACTCTTTAGGTGAGAAGGAGAAGGATGATAAAGACACATGGGGAGATGTTTTGAGGGATATAGAAAGAAAGAGAAAGATTGCACAGAATATAAAACTTGTTAAAGCAAGTCATTTCTAAATTTGCATAAAAGTGGCACCACTGTTGTGTGAAGATCTGCAATGATTTCCACTTTCATGCCCTCTAACTCTCCTATCCTCTTTTTCTATCCAGTAAGAATCTTCAGCCCATCACAGCATTGCCACATGCATGACACATTGTCTTCATTCCTTCTTAGAAACAGTAAAGGATAGAAGCAGACAGGGCGAGAGAAAGAAAGGATGAAAAGAAAGAATAATGATGGAAAGTGGAGGCTGCTATATGACTAATGAGATGACATTTTATCTGCCTACACAGTTTTTGGTATTGGACAACTTGTGGAGACATCGATCTGTTGCTACTAAAAATGTCTGGTGAAGAGATTATGTCAAAAAAAGCATTTGGCCTAAAGGTCGCTGTAATGCAGAGCAATCCAAGTTTTGTTTTTGTTTTTATTTTCTTTGTTTTTATTTCTTCTTGTTTCTTATTTGCTTGTGACAGCATAGAGCCTGCACAAGCCCAGCAGGAGTGAGGGGAAGTTGCAGAAATTACCATACAATTAGCCTATTTAGTCTGCCTCAGTGCTTCAGCAAAATACACAAACAACAGAAGCTCACAGCAAAGTTTTTTGAGCCACCTACCTGAGAGTGAGTCTTTGTTTATCTCAGCTTCATTCAAGTTTAAAGAATCATCACCTAAGCTAATGTGTTAACTACTGTATTGGTAATCTTGATGCTGACTTTCATTCATTTACACTTCAAGCATAGCGCATGTCTGTCACATTAAAAATTCACTTGTATGTCTCCTGTGTGTGTGCATATGCACTTTGAATATTTGTGCATATATCCATATTATATTTGTGAATGTGTGTGTGTTGCTGTATTCCAGTCAGTGTGTGTTTCACATCTTTGTGTATCTGAAACATATCGGCACATTTATGAGTGCATGTGTGTGCCTTATGGAAATCTCCCGACAAAGGCCCCAGTGCAATGCTATTAGTCACAGAGCTAACAGTTCAAAGATAGCTGACTCATTTGTGTGTGCAAGAGAAAGACACTTCAAAGATGGCAGGCCCATTGGAGCCCCTGCTCATTAACATTGCGTCCTCTGAGGATGTCTTACACCTAAACTGCTTGATTGTTTAAGTGTGGGATACAGACAGTGTGTGTATGTGTGTGCGTGTGTGTATTAAGTGTGCGTGAGACTGCATTAACAAATGAAGCAAAGACAAAGTCTTCCTTCAAGGTTATTTGCTTTGCTCCTCATTTCTTACAACCACTCAAAACACTCCCACTCTCTTTTTACTGTCAATGACTTGTTCTTTTCCTTTCTTTTTGAGTGCAGCGCTCTGAGGGATGTGCTGTATTTTACAATAATCTTGTTTCTTGAATTGGTTTTCTTTCTGACAGGCTCCTTATTCCCTCTCTCTATCTCCATCCCCTCATTCATCCACCCACCCACCCACCGTCTCCCCTCTTTCTCTGCTTTGCCCTCCTATCTTTCATGTTTTCCTCTCCCTTGTCCATTCTCTCTGTCCGCCCACACTGCAAATGAACTGAGCGTGACAGAACTAAGATATGGAAAACGCCTCAAATACCACTTTGTGCCTTAAAAGGTTTCTATAGGCATGCAATTCTGAATGCATGTGATATAATGCTGGAATGACGGCTCACTAACTAATTAATGCCACCAAAGCCTCATTAAAAAAACATTACTTGTTACATGCTGCTTGCATGTATGAAACCCTTTAGCTACAGCACACAGGGATGATTATATCTTAGAGTGCATGCAAGACAACATACAGCTGCTAATTGTAAAACTTGCAATAATATCCAAACACTGCAGAAGGACAGTAAGATGAACAGATGAAGTGAAGCAGTGCTAAATGATGGTCAGCGACTGTGATGAGGCACTTACTTCCAAAGCTAAAGCTGTTTCAGTAAAGTAATTTAATAAAATAATGTTTTACTTTCCTCCCCTCAAACAACTTTAACTTGTTTTGACACCAATTATTGTGATTCATGCTCCAAATGTGCCCTAATATATGCAGTGACAGCGAGGATTTATCAGATTTACCTCAGACTTGCAGCTTGCATGTGAACGCAGGCAATGAGCACACAAATGAAAAAAAAACCCTCAAAATTGGTTTGAACCAAAGCTGAACTCTGAGGGCTACTTCTATGTGAAGAAAAGCCTCAGTGTGTGTTAAATATTAAGAGTCGACTGTCCTCCTTGCACGCAAAGTTATTGGGGTCATGGTTTGAATGTTCATAGTGGAGACTTGACTTTTTTTGCTAAGAGCAGTTCCACATGTATACTGAGGAGTTGCTTCCAACAATATAATGCATTGTTTATAGACTTAATGAATGGTACGAGCTGACTGAGCAGCACAGGAGATATGAAATACATAAAAGATGGGAGAGAAAAGCAAACCAAAGGCCAAAAATGTAGATGTTTGCATTCATGTCTGCTCAAAAAGGATCCCTGTGCTGGGTGAGGATGAGTAGCACAAATGGGAAAACCTGATGATTCAGACAAACACCAAAGCAGCCCCATGTCTTATTTATTAAACAGGAGTGGACATCCAAGCCACGTTTCTGAGCTACAGGAGAAAAATGCAGAGACACTAATAGAGAGGTAGCAGACAGAGGGTTGAGTAGTGTCTGTCAAAACTGAGAAATCACTGAGACTAGACTTTGAAAGGTGGAGCTCCCTGGAAAGCTATCGCTATATATGACAAACATTTGATCTTATAATCTCCCAACTGTACACCACAGTAGGGAGACAGCAGGAGAAAGGGCGAATTGATAGGAGAGGAAACAGGATGGAAGGAGTTAGTTTCACAGACAGATAAACAAAGAGGAGGAATGAAGAAAAGGTAACTGCAAGGGAATAAAGAGGCATAAACATATGGCAGGAATGGATGAAGGACAGATTCATGAAGAGGAACTGAGCATCAGCTAAATCCACCCAGTTCTCTTCACAAAAAAAAGGAGACAAAACTGTTGATAAATTAACTTTGAATTATCTTCTAGCTTCTGTAGGAATTACAGGCTCTGCAGAAATGTTTGCAAATGCACTAAAGTTACAAATTTCTGAGCCACAGATGGTAACATAAAGAGGATCTTACACATTTTATGTTTTAGGCACCAGGCAACTCATTGATAACACATAATTAAACATATGTGGACATCAAGGAAAAACTTGAAAAAAGTAGAATAGAACGTACAGTCAATTTTTTTTGTTTTCATGTTTGCAGAACAGTACCAATATATCAGCAGGTTTTTAGAAGAATGTGACAAATTTGCCTTTATTCATGCATGTGTTGCTCTGCTAAAGAGACTTTGAGTTGCTGGCCCTTTCTGCACATGAGAGTCTCTCACAAGCTCTTTGCAGCGGGGAGGAGGAGGAGGAGGAGGAGGAGGAGGAGGAGACAGGAAAAGCAGACGGAGGTAAAGAAACGGAAAAGAGATGAGAGGACAGAGCAGCATCACACCTCCACCCTCCCACTGTTTTAATGTCCTCCTGGGGACTTGCACCTGTCAGGTGTAACGAAGCATATGACAGAATCTGTGTGCGTGCACTTGTACATACACATGTACCTTTAAATGGACTCTCCTGTGTGTTTGTTATGTGTTAGATGCATAAAAAGTACAAATGGAAGACAGCACGATTAACATATTGTGAAGACTTGGCTTTTGTGCTCTAAATTATTACTGAAGTGCTGCCTGTATGACGGTTAGTGTTGGATTTACCTGTTCAAGGTTTGACCAACCTCAATTGCTGCAGAAGAGCTTGTTAACCCATTTCTTGTTCCTTAAAAAGGTCTTTTTGTATCATTCTGAAATTAGATTATTTTTCAGTTTTGTGCAAACTTGCTTTTTTTTAACCTCTGGCAATTCAACATGTACCTTTGTATCATTTCAAGCTATTCACTGAATTTGAACAGCTTGAATTTCAAGCAAAAAGAAACCTGGAAAAATTGAGGTGTTCTAAAACTTTTGACCAGTAGTGTACAACAGTTTAAACTCAATATTTTTCTTTAAACTTTATATTGTCTGAGAAATCTTCAAAAAGAGAAATAAAACACAGGAGAAAAAAGTTGCATGCGTGTAAGTGTGTGTTTACGGGACAACATACAGTACCTTAGATCTTAATGGCTCTGGGAATCCGCCATGTGGTATTCCAATATATCCCTGCAGGAATTCAACAACGGACAGAGGGAAAGACAACTCATCTGCATTCTCCTCCACCTCAGCCCTGGTCAGGTTGTTCTGCACCATGAACTGTGCCAGGTCACCCACAATCTTTGAAGATGGAGTCACCTGAGAGGGAAAAAATGAGAATTGTGAGTATCAAGCTAATGTGATACTGTCCATGTTAAAGCCATTTTTAAGTGTGGATAACAACTTAAAACCAGATCACATCAGCTCACTGTGAGGTGTTTCTATTTCACCATAGTCTGAGCTCAAAATATTAAGAGTACACATCTCAGTATGCTTAGGATGAGGCGAGATGTTATTATTTCTTTCTGGTATGTGACCACTACCCTGTTGATCTGACAAACATCATCAATGTTCGGAAAAAAAACACAGTGAACACAGCATATTCAGGGTAATATTGTGGTTTTCCACTTCTTTTTTTCTCTTTTTAATAAAAGTCATTGCAATTGTCTGTCAGACTGTGCTACTTTTCTCTGAATAATGATGTGGTTTCCTGTCCAGGTAGGAATGCACATCTGCAATGATTTTGCTAAAAGAGAGGAGTGGTGACAGGGTCTTTGTTTTAATGAAGATGCTGTCTCTGAAGATTAAGTACTGAGTGACCCACAGAAAAGGGGAGGGGTGGGGGGGCTGGGAAAGCAGAATGAGAAATGAAAAGATGTTTACAACTACACACTCTCCTAAATCATTAGATTTGGCAGCCATGATCTAAACTATACCAGTATTCTCTCTGAAAACAGAATGAACCTGAAAATGAAGAGGAAGAAGAAAGAACGAGAGAAATATTCATTAAAATCACATGTATTCATTCTTACATTATTTATAATGGTATGTCATTATGGTAATAGCATTCCCTATTTGCATAATGGTGATAAGTGGAGTCTTTTTTGACTGGGAACAGGACACTGATGCAAATATCCATTGCACACATTACTCTTCTATCGTAATAAATAGGGACATAGATTTAAGGCTTCCTGTTCACTTCCATTTGGTACTTGGACCATTTAAGAGACAGAGAGGTCAATTAACGTGACCCACCAACAATAAAAGAACCTGACAACCATCTTTGGGTAACTTTGAGTTTCACACAGACATTCTTTTGTACTAGTGCTCAACCCTGTAGGTTTCATTATAAAGGAACATAAACTAACAAAAGGTGAAGAGAGGGAGGAGAAAAATATGGCAGAAAACATTCAGTCTCTCATCTCAGGACCCAGCATCATTGAACCCTAAAACTACGAACATTTTTGGTCCCAACCCACAGATCCTGTTTTCAAACCCAATCCATAGTTTGAACAGCTGAAAGACTGCAAAGAACAAAGACTGGGCCTGCACTCAACACAATGTCTATTTTTGTGGCAATTAGTGCACTCTGCTGATATCTGATGGCAAGAATGAAAAAAGAGAAAGGGTGAACAAATATAGATCAAGTTGATGTTCCCCAAAGAATTCCCCAACGCATAGCTTGACACCTGCTTTAAGAGACATGATGCCAAATTATCCAGAGTGCGACATGATGCGCACACATGTAATCGAGTGCAAACACACCGCTCTGGGATTTCCACATCTCCCTGCGGCTTTGGTGCTTGTGAGGCTAGTTGAGCTTCTGGGATCACTTTAGTCTTTGAAGAAGCTCAGACCAACTCGTGTGTGTGTGTGAGTGAGTGTCTTTGGTCTCTAGAGATGACAAGACTATCTCATCAGTGCCAATACATGAGTACTAATGATACAATGCAACATGTTCAGATAAATGCTGTTCCAAAGGATATTCTATGCGTTATTGTCAATTGTCATAAAGGCACTAAGTGTAACATGCTGCACCTGAAGAGTACTGCATCAATTTAGTATGGTACTTTAAAATTCTTAAAGGAAATCCATGCAGCAGAGGCCAAGAATACAGACTTTCAGTCCCTTGTATGGCTGAAGCAAACAAAAAAAGCCCTCTGGATTCTACACTTAATGCATAATGCAATTTTGGTAGCTTCATTTGTCAAACCCTCTGCCTGGTAAATGCCCATTTCTTTCTAACTCTATGCCTTAAATTTATAATGCAGGCTTCATCTAAACAAGACTAACAGTCTACAGCCATGCTAGCACTTTGTGAGATTACTCAAAGTGGTGGCTAACACACTGATGTGTAACAGCTATCTGTGCTTACCATGAGCACCATCTTGGTTTAACAATCACAAAGGATTAAATTTAATGTCATCAGTTTTGGAAGAATTCGGTCTGTGGTAGAAATTCAGGCCAGTCCATTCAATGCTTAAATTGCTCAAATTTCATTTAGAAACACATCATCATGGTGGCATTAAAGGAAGTCAAAGAATCACAAAAGTCATTAGAATTCATCACCTGGTAACCAAAACAAATGTTTGAATTTTGCACCATGCCTTTAAGTAATGTTTTTATAAAATTGACCTGTTTTTGCTGCTATTGTCAGGAGATTGACACTGCAATAGATATCTGTGCCAAATTTCATGTCAATCCATCCACATAATTGTTGAGATATGGTAGACTGCCACAGATAGACTGCTTGTTACCCCTGCAGCCATGCCAGTGGCATGTCAGAAAACAAAGCCCATTTTTCACCAGCCGAATGATTTTTGTCAGTTTTGTATCTACGGGAAGACATTTAATGAGAAACAGAATAAAGGAGGTGGCATCAGTGACTAGTTATGGCAACTACAGTACATCTGTCCACAATGTCTGTTACAGTCTACAACCAGATGTGTAAAAGGAACCTTGCAAGCAAATCAGGGCTTCTCCCAGCAAGGTGCAAGAAAGAAATACTTCCTGCTGACTGGAGCAAGTGTGCACTTCCCTGTAGCACTTCCCTATCGCAACACCTACAGCTCAGTCTGATTGTGTTTGTGAATAGGGGAGATAATGATACATTGCTTTTACAGAATGACTGTTTACAGAAAAGCTTAAGAGATTTGAATGGGCTGTTTACGTCCCTTGAGAGGCCATTAACTTAGTATAGCTGTGGAACAAAAGCTCAGTGCCGAGTTATTCGAAATCAATCTAAACACACGTAAGCATGACTGTGCATTACTTGTCTACTTTCACCTCTTTCTCCATTGTTCCTCTGTCTTTCTGTTTCCATTTCTCCATTTTTCAAAATATTTCATACAGGAAAGTAGAGAATTGTTACTCTTTTCTTTATTATCCATCTTCATGAATCATTCTTGTTGCTCTACCTCTCCCACTTCTAATTATCTCCGTCACACTAAAAGCCAAGATGTTGATTCTTTACCCTTCTTTCATGAAACACCTTTTTTCTGTTTCTCATACCTTTACCATTTTTTCCCCACAGTAACATCAGTGTCAGCGAGATTGTTGCTCTCATTATTGATCACTGTTGATGAAGTACCACCTGCAACTTTCTATGGATGCCTCACACACAGGAAAAGAAAATCTCATCTCTAACTGTGTGAGTTATATATGATGTGTGACTTTTTCTATATTTTTAGACGGGGAGTGAGGTAAATTGCTTCCTGGTCACGCAGGGTTAGAAAAAATAACAGATTTTCGTTCCGTTGCTTCGTGACTTGCTTGACCCCCCTCACTCTTAACTGTTACAATAGTGTCAATACAGTTAACGTCTGCACACTTCAGTGTATTTAGATTTCAAAATGTTCTATTTAGTGTTTTTTTTCTCTCTACAACAGAGGCACTTTTAATTTTTGGAGTGGCACAAAGACGTATTGATTCACTGTGTTTAACATCAGCTGATCTGCTTCACTGAAGGGATCTAAGAACCATATTGTATTACTGTTTGCAGACACAAAACTAAGAGTCTACAGCCATGCCAGTGGCTCTGTGAAGCTATAATTCTTATTGAGAAGAAAACCAAAGATACATTCTTATTGAAGTCCAAAATGCTTGTTTGATCTCTATAGAAGGAGTCACATTGAAGGTAAAGTGATAATTGGCAGGTGGTGTTGGAATAAAGGCCTTGGTAACCTGTATCAGAAGTGTTAAGAGATGTGTGACACAATGGTGTGAGCAGAAAGATCAACATAAGTTACTTGTGAAGTGTTATCATATGTAGTATTTATAGAGCCCAGTTTTGAAAAATATGAACTTTATTTGGGTTCATAAACCTGTTGTTAATTTAGCAGGTATTTGGTCATAAACAAAAACTTTGTGGACCACCCACCCAACCCACCCACCAAAGAGTCTAAAAACAAATTCACTTGATATGATCTGATATAGTTGGAAATTGTGGTAAATCATTTCTCATTCATTCTGGACAGATATCAGGATTTCTGAATATTGAGATCAAAATACACTGACATCTACTCTCAAAAATACATTTTATTGCAAATCCCCCCCCCTAATTATCTATAAAGAAACATTTTTAGCTAAATACTCTAAATACTGAGAAATGAAAACTGTCAACATTTTTCATTTCCACAGTTTCCACTAATCCCATGACATAACTCACATTTGAATAACTAGAAACATCAAATGCCTCTCCACTTTTAGTAATATTGTACAGCAGTACTTGGCACACTGATCTTTCAGTGTCTCTCTCACCACCACTTAAACACATCTGCAACCTTATGTACCTCCTCATGCAGGCTCCTATTATCACACTTAACACCCAAGACCCATTTCACCCCTCATGCACCTCAACTGGCTCTCTGATCTTAATACCGTCGTGCTCCTTTCTCACACTCCTCTCTCTTTTTATAGCTTATGTCCATCTTTCCCACATTCACTAATGTACATCTCTTACTAAGTGGTCCTGGCATGACTCCACACTCCTGGCAGCAGAAAGTTAGCACAGTGTAGTATGTGTGTGTGTGTGTATGCTTATATTTGTTTTGAAATACACCTCTATCCAAAACTGAAGTCCTCTAATGGGCAAAGGATTATATCATTGAGAACACTATGTTTGTGTGAGTGTGTGAAAGTAAGGAGACTATTCAACACACACACACACACACACACACACACACACAGGCAATGCTAGCCAGCCCGGGCAGGAACAGAATGAAGAATGGTACCTGTCAGGAGAAGAGCAGACAGGAGAGTGGAGTGATAACGATAGACTCAGAGAGAGAGGCGGAGGAGGAGTGGAGAAACAATAGGAAGATTAGGGATACATGAAGGAAGTCTAATCCAAATGAGTGAAGATGGGAGGCAGTGATGAAGGAGGCGGTGAAACAAAATGAAAGTGAAGGGAGAAAGCAGGGAGAGACTGGCAAACAGGATGATGGAGAGGAGCACGAGGGGGGGAAAAAGAGAGGGATGGTCAGATGAAGCGAGGGGAGGAGAGACCAAGGCAAACAGACACAAGCAATAGGCATCTACATCCCCACAGGCAAGACAAGGAAGTGCTCCACCTCCAACTTAGAGTGATGGCATGTTTTTTAAGAGTGTGGAGGTGAATGAATGTGTGCCTGTAATTGTAAAAGGGAAGTGACAGAATAAGTGACGGAAAGGAGAAAGACAGAATATACACAAACACAAATACTTTAACTACTTGTCCTTCTTATATTGACAAGCGCATGTTGTGACAGGTGTAGCAAAGTGAGAAAGAAGAGAGTGGGAAAAAAGAAAAAGGAGTCAAATTTAAAAGTGAAGGCAAAGGAGAAGAAAAGAGGTATTGTACAAAAAAAGCAAAACAAAATAAAAACTTTAGCTGGAGTTTAAGGATGTTATGTAACTAAACCAAGCTGCCTACTAAAGACTAGACTGTTTTATTATAGTCAAACAAATAGAGCTTAAAACAGTTCATTGATTTCTTTCCTCAAATTTAAATACATTTTTGATGCATAAATGGCAACATTCATAGGTTTCATCTTCTAAAATGTGAATATTCTTTGGTTTTCATAGTCTTCTGTGAATATAAACTGAGTATTTTGCTGTTTTTGGACTGTTGTCTTGACACAACATGGCAATCTAAGATGGCTCCAAAGGGTTTGGAAACCTGTAATAGACATTTTTCATTGTTTGCTCACAATTTAAGAGCTGTACCATCTACAGTCTGTAGATCAATTGATAATGACAATCAATACTTACAACACTAGAGACTAATATGTTTTTTGTTCTTTTCCCTGCTAAACTAATCCATTTATAAACGTCTCCTGCTGTCCCTTTGCAAGGTGCTGAAAATGCTGTGTGAATACAGTACCTCAAATACCTAAAAAATGAAATGCACCCAAGAGAACAATTTACTGTATGTTTAGAATTGGCAGATTACATTATTAAAATAGTGCCTAGAGCATCTGTTCATGCATGTTTTGCCTGATTTCACTGTTGCTTCACCCAATTCACCCTTAAGCAAAAAATGGTAACTAGTGGGATGACTCCTGGTGTCATTTGTTTTTCACTGTGTGATTCACCTGCCTGTGTGCTTTACTACTGCAGGAAACCCTCAGGTGCTCCCAAGTTATTTAAGTCCGGGCTGCAGCACAGCTCAGTCTCTCACTCTCCTCTGACTGCTTGCGGCTGCTAATGTTGTTTGCAGCTATCTGCTCGCTCCTCCAGACACCAGTGCTGGCTCAGGTGAAGTTATGTTGCCTTGGTTACTGCTCTTGTTTTTATGCAACACCTGTACACACATACACTCTCCACCCATGTATAAGCACTGATCCTAATGACATCCGCATACCATACATTAATCATTCAGTTAATTTAACAAAAAATAATCTGTCACATTAAATTATCAGACACTCATGGTTTATTTCTCTTTTGTTGTTGCTACTTGATACAGCTCATAACAGTACCTTCAGAATTAGCAGTGGTCCTCACCTTGACGTCATATACTTCAGGTGACATTACACTATTGCGTTCTTTGCAAAGGTATCATTATGTGACTGGGAGGATGAGTAGGGAAGGAGGACAAGAGACGAGAAAATTCTTGCCTTGTACTCTAGTAGCTCACCACTCGACTGCATCACTTGCTCTATTTTTTCCTCAAGGTTTTTTCACCAGACAGACTTTTCAATGTTTGTTTTTCCTGATTTTTTTTCAGTTTCTTCTAGGTAGCAGCACAGAATTTCACCACAGTCATCCATTTTAAATAAAGAATGGGAAAATACAGCATAAGGTAAATAAAACAATAAAATATTTAAGACAACAATAAGCTTTTTTGACAATATTGAATCAAAATACAGCAAAATAAATGGTATTTAAGTCAGCTTGTGACACATGTAATATGTTTTAGAAGTATAATAACTTCAATATAAATTTAGAAATAGCTTACAAAGTGAAAATCTCTGTAGAACTACAAACATCTTAGCCTAAAGATGATCCTGAAAATTTTAAATCATGCAGTCATACAATACATGGAATAAACATTCTCCAAAATTCTACTTCTGCTTTCCTTCGCAATTCACATAAATTTAATATGCTCATACACACATACACTGTGGTTACTTCATGATACATTAACAGGCCCATGAACCGCTAATACTGAAGAAAACTGAGGATGACAGAGATTTTTATACCCCTTCATTTTGCTGTGTAGAGGTCCTTAATAACAGTAAATGAAGTCCATGGATTTAGGCAGACTTGTTTAATTTGAATTGGTTGCACAGCAGGCCATGTAATGATTAAACTAAGCTGCACATCTGAAATTAATATTAAACTAAACAGCCAGGCATATGAGCATTTAATGAAATCAATTTTAAGTCTTGCAGTCTCTGATTTGCTTTTGATGTAATTTAGAATACATCCAAACATAATCTGAAGTCTTTTTTTTAATTTTTAGTTTTAACCAGGAAGTTCTGTCAGTTTAGAGACATCCTTTACAAATATCCTGATTTCTTAATTCATGACATGACATTCACTGCGAAACCAAAACAAAAAATTAATTAAAAAGGAATTAATGTGCTCATGAAAGTTAAGGAATTACTTTTAAGGGTCCAGTGCGTAGAATTTAGTCTTGTTAGTTGAACAGACTTGTCAGAAATGGAATATAACATTCACAAGCGTGTTTTAATTAGTGTTTGATCACCTGAAAATAAGAATTATTGTGTTTTTGTTACCTTAGAATGAGCCGCCTTTATATCTACATAGGGAGTGGGTCTTCTTCCATGGAGCCTGCCATATTACTAAAGTACCCAGGAACAGATGACCCAAACACTGGCTCTACAGGCCTTGCTGTGTGTTTGGTAAGTTTCACAATCATGGTAGGCTTTCCTACATGCATACACCAAACTGCCAGATATGATTAAATCCTGCACACTTGTCCTTAATGGAAATCATTTTAATGCAAATGCTTTGATGATGATTAAATATGAAAAGTATTTTTTTAAAACCTGTTATAATTGTTAATCTTTTTAATGATGTGTTAGGGCAGTGACTTGACAAAATCAGTCCTGCAAATATGCTGAATATCCTACACATTTAGTGTTTAGTGATTTGTATATTAAATCTTCTGTCAAGCGCAATCCTTCATGCACGGCTCTGAATGTCAAAGATATGGCATTTGCAGTACGTGTGTGTGTGTGTGTGTGTGTGTGTGTGTGTGTGTGGAGACCAGGGTCAAGTTACAGTGTATACCATGGTTACTCTGCTTGCTGCCTCTGTGGTCTGTCTACTTTATATCTATATCTGACAAGCACACTCCTTCTCCCTTATCGACAAGCCAACACTGTGAGAGACGCAGCCATTGTCAAGCTAACAGGATACAACAGAGAGCATAGCTGGACCTGAGGCACATTAAGGCAACATTGGATTGTGCACTGAAGCCCGCCGAGCCTTAATTGAATTGATAGAGAGCATGGGGATAGGGTAGGGGAGATTGGGGGAGAGAGGAATTGATGAGGAAAACAGAAAGGGGTAAAGAAAATTAGGGAGAAGGGACCCGAGAAGAAAAATTGAGAGAGAGAGACAGACAGAAATAGTGTAAAAAAAAAAGGAAAAAGGGAAAGGAGGAGAAGGTAAAGTAATAGGGAATCCATGGAAGCATGTCTGCGACGAGAAGGAGCGAAATAAGAAAGATGGCTGGGGAATAAATGTGTGTAAGGCTGCAATGGAATGAGAAAGGGAAAGGTGAGTGGGGGGCTTGATAAAGAAAGAGAATGCAAATTAGAGAACAAAACAATTACAGAGTGAGTGTGAACATGGTGAAAGAGGGATGAATCTATTACTAAGCTGTGATAGTAAATAATGAAGGTAGAAATACAAAGGAATTAATGAAAGATAATGAAAAACAAAAAGGCAGGAAGGAGGTGAATTTAGGCTGAGAATGAAATTGTTGACTGTGGAATTGGCAATTGAGCTCACTCTCCACGACTCCGATTAATGTGCCCTTCAGGAAATCAACCAAAATCTAGTTCAGTGTACCCAAATTAACACAGAGTAGGGCAGTACAAAGAAGAAACAAGTATCACTGACGAGAGTCCTGAAAAATTACTATTCTAATTAAATAAGTTTGTCTGCTTATATACCTGGTGAGTGGCAGGATAAAGGTAATACAGACTAGATAGGCTACATTTTGTCAGGTTAAGGGTAAAAATGTCTAGTTAAGTAAAGGGCAACACCACAAAAAAGGTGATTGAAGGTAGGAAACTACCCACAACGGCCAAGGAAGGCAGAGAGAGGGTCAAACAGACTGTGAGGCTGAAAGTGAATCCAGACAGTGCAGAACAGTGGATGTACCAGACTTAATCTGGGATCGTTTGGCTCAGCCAAGCAAAGAAAGAGGGGCAGCCTGGCAGAGGCAGTCAGTGTGAGAGAGACGCCATTGGAGGAATGTCAAATACATGCCAAAGTAAAACTTGTACTTCTGTGGAGAACATTTCACCCAACCTGCCTTCGATATCATTTAGAAAGGGAGAGGGAGTGAAGCACCCTTACAGCTGAAATGCACTAGTTCTTGGCTTTGTGTTCCCAGTTGTTTAAGGTGCAGAGCTGTTTATTTTCCCACTTGTTTAATCTGTTCTGTATGATGGGATAATATATGAACAATTTTAAGTGGTGCACTGCTGTTGAATAACACAGCTTGCAATTTAGTCTTGTCTGCCAAGTCGAATTAGGATTTTATGGCTTCAATAACCTCCAAGATGGCAGTGACGCTTTAAAATGCCTCAACAGAAACCTACAGGTGACATCATGGACACTGCAAACATCTAGCAATGCACACTGCAACCAAAAGATGTGCCACTTGGGAAACACGCCTGAAAACAAGTTGAGGGACATGTGTTGATTCATCTTTAAGTCTCACCTTAATGAGGTCTCCCAGTAGCTTGTTGGCTTCAGTGTAGGCCTTCTTCACCTCCTTAAACTTATTTCCCAACCCCATACTGTGAGCCTGTAATCAATTACAGTAAAACAAACAGCATGAATGCATAAGAGTAAAAAATGTTGATTATTTCCTGTTCCTGGAAAAATTTCATAGCACTCTGGGCAATTTGGTGTCAGCCTGTGATTTAAGGCTATAATTTGTGAAGTGACACCCATGTCTTTTAAAAAAAGCAAGTGAAAAAGCTCATCCAGCAAAGGCCAGATGGGCCAGTATGATATCCCACTGTAATTTGCAACAGAATGCATTTATTTAACACTCATTGATATAAACAGGTCACAACTAAGCTCCAGGATGTGCACCCACATATTCTTTCCAATGGGTGCACAGTGCTGTGGATTCTGTCACTTTTAAATAGTCTGTGACACTTTGCAGATTGTGCACAGTAAAGGCAGTGAAGCTGTTTGTGCGATGTAACATTATGAAAAATTGGTATATATTGTATGGGCAACATTATTCTTATACAGTTCTTCTGATGACTGCACTTTCTATACAACTATTTATAAAAAGATGATGTCTTAAATGTTTTCTGTAGTGGGAGAAAATAAGATATTATTCCTAAGAATATTATGTTTTTCAAACATGAACTCTCTGACGCCTCACTGAAATAAAGATTAGACATTTTCAACACCATACAATAACTGTAAATTACATTAAAGCAAGTGCACCAACACTTTAACAGGTGCACATATTGTCCAGTAATATTAGAAACAACACCAATGTTTTACACAGCTAATCCTCTGATTTTGCACTCAGATCACCAATAATGATCCATCCAAAGGAGCTAAAAATGTAGCTAAGAGCTTTGGGAAATGCATTTAACTCATTTAGCTTCAAAATCAATCATTGACACAAAACATGACAAAAAACCCCACTAGAATAGCTCACTGTACCTGGAAGTGGAGGTTTGTGTACTGTCCTCCGGGTATCTCATTCTCGTAGACATCAGCGTTGCCAGATTTCATGGTGGCAGTGCAGTCAAATGGCGCATAGAGGCCTCTGGCTACTTCCCAATATTCACTGTAGTCAAATACCTTCTCTAGAGCGATACCTGCACCGGAGCAGAGCAGAATGACATGTAATCAATGGACATCATGCTCAAACCTGACAAGACTGATCTAGTTTTTAGAGACAGAGACATTTGTCTAAAGACAGTGTCAACAAAAATATAAATCTAAAGCATGGAAGAAGAGGAGGAGAGTTTATTTGCAAGAAATAAAACCTTTATAATGTGGTATAATTTGTGACTTATTAAATGTGTTGAATGGTGTATTTTATAATGTGAGTGAGTGTGAGTGAGATTAATGTGTGTGTACTGGAATGAATATTCAACTTTAAAGCCAAAATCTGTAATTTTTCTCTATAAATATAGTATAACTCTTATGGAAGCTTACGTGGAAACCTGCCATTTATCTATATTAGTCATTGCAAAACTTGTGCCAGCTAGCAAATGGTGACAGTGCTGAGGCTTCTGCTGTTGAGTGTGATATATGAAAATATAAACATGATATGAAACTTGTCTCACTTTTAACACTGTGACATTTTTTTTCTTAAATACACTTTGCAAACCAGAACAGGTCCAACCCATCAGGTGACCATATGTGTGGACTGTATTTCCCACCACAGTACATATACTGGTTTTTATGCCTGACAAAACCACAGACATTTCTGCAGTATATAATCCACCTGGAGCTCCAACTCAAAATTTGCATGAAGTCAAGATGGTTTCAGGACTGTAAAGTGTCTCATAGGCCAGAAAAGCTTCAACAAGCCTGAACTACAGTGTAGGCAAAGTGTACTCATATCCCATAAGCAGACCTACTAATTCACTCAACATTTCCATTTTTCTTCTGCCACACCAAAGCTGCTCATTAAATCCCTGTGATATGTTGTGATCCCTTAAAAAAACTGATGTTGCTTACATTACTGACATTCTGCTGCAGCCAGTTAAGGTGTGCCAAAGCTGATTACCTTGAAAGGGAAAAAATCTGCTGAAAGTACACTGAGCTTGGCTAATGATGACAAAAATCAGCCATGTTAATGAGACAAACTTAGCTCATTACATCCACAACTAAGTGACAGGATTGAATTTTTATGAGTCAAAGTGAGTACGTACTCCAAAAAGTGTTTGTGTGCTTCCACTGTGATCTTGACGGCTTGGAAATAGAGCTACTGTGAAATTAATGCGAAATTAATGTGCATGTTGTTGCTCCTCAAATTCAGCTGCCTGCCAAGCCACTCGGTAATTAGGTCCATTTCCTTCTCTGTTTGAGAACACCATTTTTGTTGCCTTCATTTATGCTTGCATTGTGAAATTACAACCTGAATTTAAAAGGGGAAGTGACGAAATGTCCAATGTGACAGTTGAGTCACGTCAGCTCAGTTCAGTTTTCACCATGCCCATCTGCCAGCTGTACTCCACTCGGAGCACATACACACCAAGTCAGGTAAATCTGTAAACACATCATTTTCTCTCCATTTAGACTGAAACTGTGTTTTTTTCTGACCCCTAAATGGTGCTTTTCAAAAATGTGAGTGAATCTTATAACACTGGTCTGGTGTTTCAGTGTGTATGAGCCCCAGTAAGATAAAGAAGACAGCATTTAGTTGCCTCTAACCCTCTCTGTGATAGTAATTTTTGAGCTGTTGTTCAATGTTGCAATTACGAAATGACTTTCACAGCCTGTCTGAAAATGAAACATTAACTATGTGAATGAGCACAACTTAATTGAGAATTCAGCTGCATTAAAACACAGTAGAGCATTGGTGGTCACAGAAAGCAGGTGGAGACAGAATGTTGGCAGTCTGCAGAGTAATCAGCTGTCCAGTCACAGACGGGGCTGTGAATTTAAGAAGACAACTGCCCATCATCTAAATTTTTCTGCGATAACATATATTAATGTCATTATACAAACAACATAAAGCTATTATTATTAACATACATTTATGTAGATTTTGTCAGATGACATTGCAAACATTAAGTTAGTCTGTCTGCCACTTCTTACAAGATGTTTGATGTGATGCATTTTTGTTGTTTACTAAAAGTAAATGGAACAAAGAAGAGATTTTTCCATTTTTGCATTTCTTCAGATACAACCTGAAAATTCAACACAGTGATATACTGTCTTTTGATCAGTGAACAAAACATAACTTTCAAGTTTCCACTTGATATAGCAGAATACTGTGGAAAACTGTGGATACAACTGGTGTACTGAAATTACTGCAGATATAAAAACCTCTACATCTGATTATTTTGTGTTAGACTGTGACATATTAGTGTGGAATAAAGTTTCTTTCAAAAAGCAAAATAGTGTACCTCCCTGATTGACAGCAAATGACAACTACTTAGCTCTGCTGTACTGGGAATATTTCTATATGACAAAGACAGCAAAGGTGATACTTTCATTGTGTTAAAAAGTTTGGATTTCACTTCAGGTGCATGAAAATACACAGATACTATTCATTTTTTAATATCCTGTAAGAAACAATTATGGCAAAATGTCTCTTGTTTTCCTCACCATCTGCTAGAAAAATTTTATAACACAGGCTTGCAGTTACCTGAGGATAAATTTAATCATCCAAACACCACACCTGTGTGAAAGCCAAAAGCTGAATCAACTACTTTCAGTTTATCAGTCAGGTGTTTGGTGAGGGGCAATGGCAGGAGAATCAATAAGCAGTAATGTCTTTTATCTACAACATTTGCAACAACAGTATCGATGATGCCCTTTGGGATTTACTCTGCTATCTTAAAAGTTTAATGGCAGGCAGCTATAAATGTTAGGGATTCGGCCATTTTTTATATCAGGCTGCTGGTAAATACAACATTGTTTGTTTCTGGATTGCTGGTTACACTCCTCAAACCATCAATCACTGGAAAACTATACCGTGTGTATATAAACCACAACCATCCAGGCACACAAATAAATGCACGTACATAGATCAGTCATTTAGATGGCTGCTTGGCAGTGACAAAGTGCCATCAATATACAACTCATTAGCAGCACAAACTCACTAATGCAGCAGACAAACAGACAGACGTGGGCACACATGCTGAAAACCAACAGACAAACACACACA
>JANJYP010135964.1:0-12104 GCA_024605115.1 Rastrelliger brachysoma | reverse complement strand
TTTATAGTAATTGTAAAAAATGAAGCTGACTACTTCACAGATTTTGCCTATTGCAGGATATTTTTAGAACGTAACTCCCGCGATAAACGAGGAATTACTGTATACAACTTGTTTATTGAAATGTTAATGAAATAGAATTAAGCTTCCCCAAACAGCCATCTCTTTCCCGACAATCTCCTATGTGCACAAACCCTTACATACGATAATTAAACATTAAAACACCTGCGGCTTATCGTCCGGTGTGCCCTGTATATGTACACATTTGTTTTTTCCCCCTACATTTAGCTGCTGCAGCATATAATCAGGTGCACTTTGTATTGTAGAATTTACGGTAGTCTGTAAGTTTACCTGCACATACATACATAATAAAAGAAATCATATAAACATATGTTGAGTCATAATTAGAATTCACTGTGTAAAATTCTGAGCACTTGCTCTAACAGGCTTCATACACCAGTGTTCACTTGTTGCTAAATATATATTGTTTTTAAAATACTCTTACGTAGTAGCCTAATATATTTAAATTAATACATCCAAAATAATTAAGCAGTGATAGAAAATGGAACCATGGAAAATGATGTGTGTTTTCACATTTCCCACACAAATAAAAAGTAATGAATAATGTGACTATAATGTGTGGTGTGTGCCAGGGGATCAGAGCTGGAGTGATATGCTACTCTGCATCCCATTGACCTTTTGAATTTTAGCAATTCAATTAGCATGCATTGCTAAATTCGGCTCAATTGGTTCATTTCAGTCACTGTGTGCAGTCTAGTTCTCTAAATGCCACCCCAGATCTTTCAGTACATGTTGACATAGAGCCTAGATCATGACAGAATTTCCTTAGCAGCATCTCAAAAACTTACAATTCAGGTAAATAAGTGAAAAAAACCCCACAAGAACTACAAATTTCTAAAAAAAAAAAAAAAAAAAAAAAAAGACATGCAATGTGTAGCCTGCTTTTAGACAATTACCACTGCTCCATTTCTCTTTAGATGTATAAACATAATGGATGTACCTATTCACAAAACAGGATTACACAAGCAGAACTGATGACAAAATGAATTGTATTATGAGAAAGACAATTACACGCAACATTCATTCCATAAAATTACTGCGATCAGCGAAGAGTTCAGCTGTGTAAAATATTAACCCCTTAATGTTGGCTGGCTATTTGATCGCGATTGCTATTGTACCAACAAATAAAACACAGAGAAATAACATCTGTATGCTCATGTGGTGCATAGTACATACAAAAGAACACACACACACACACAATTCCTGTCACCACTTTATAGTTTTTAAAGCCAGAATGTCATGTAATATCATAATGATATGATTGATTACATCTACATGGCATTACAACTATAAGACAGTTAGATATAAGTGATAAACATAGTTTTAGGTATATTCCTAGCTGACATGTCCATGTGGGTTAGATTTGGGCTGCAAGTGGGTTTGTCCACAGTTATGGTGACCACACTTGTGTTTGCCCATATGGGCTTCAAGTGGGTTCTGACTGGGTTTCCAATTATGGAGTCTAAGTGGGATCAGAATGGATCTATAATGGATACTATTAAACCAGGTCACATGGTTTTCACATGCAGGGCCCATGTTACTGAAACCATGTGGGACTATGGTGTTGCAAAAAGTTAAACCTAAACAGGATCTCACAAGAGTGTAGGGTGGGAGTGCAGGAAATCAAGGTTAGGTTTGGGAGCCAGGTTTGATCAATAAAAGCAGGGTTGCATGCACACCAGGCGTGTAGGCTAAAAAACAGGAAATATCTGTATTTGGTGATATGATTTGGTGAATGTAACCTTGCCTATATAAGATAAGTTTTGGATCTGTATGTTACCATAAAGAAATTCATGACAGGACCTGCATGAATGTATCCAGTTCAAGCTTATGTCCACACAGTATCTACGTAGCACACATTTAACCCATGTGGGGCCCACATAAACACAGCTGAGGTGCTATATAAGCATATTATTGTAGTAGTTGTTGTTGTTATTATATTATATGATATCCCTGTTAACTTCCACATTGGATTTTACAGAGGTAACACCTGGAATTAAAGGAGATCTATATATTTGTATGAAAAGCAGTATTAGTTATACCTTTCTTACTTCTGACCACACTCTGCCTTTCTCCTTCCTCTTTCTGCTTACTTGTAACATTTTACTACCAGCAGACTCCTCATCTGTGCTGAGTTTACCAAAGTATTTGCAACAAACTGGCAAGTAATCACAGAACATGTTCAGGAAATAGATTTTAAAATGTTTACTTGTCAGGAAAAAGAGCAGCAGTGCATCTCTTAAAGCAGAATGGTGAAAGTTGATAAAAGTTCAACAATTTTCCAAATTGTACATGATGGAGCAAAATGACTTTGCTGGTGCTCGACAAGGAGAGATGGATGTTACACAAGCCATTTGATGTTTAACTTTGCATCCATCAGGTTGTTGTTGTTGCTGCATGGAAAGCAAATGGACTGGAAGCTGGTGGAACATTGGTGAATTGACCAAGCATGAATACAGTTTTATTCCAGCTAAAATATCCAAATATATATATGAAATAATTATTTTCACAAAAGTTGTTTCCATGATAGGGGGGTAGGTAGATAGTCATTGCAGGAATAGAATGAAACTCCATTAGAGCAGTTCAATTGCAGCATAAAAAAACAAAAACATATACAATTAACACTGGTACACACACACGCCCAAGCACGTTACCCATACCCATGATCACGTACACATTCATACCCATACTCATAAAAACATGCTGATTACTCTAAAATACAAATAAATATATAGAATGTAATGTCATCATGATAGCCAGCTGTGACTGCTTATCCAAAATTACCTTTTGTGTGTTGTGAAGCCAATTATAACAAATGAGCCTTTTAATATGCTGTTCCATGACATGACTCTGGCTATGTTGATATCATTTTTTGTTGCCAGATGTGGTCCTGTTAAACGTCCAAGGTCTGCTTATTTTTTGACACTGTCCTCCAGCTATGTTGGCTCACACTAGTAAGCTGCATGGATAGCAGGATAACTACAGATATTTGAGGGTTGGTTGTTAGTTTTGTTAACGATGAGATAATAATAGTCTGCTACACATGTTGCAAAATGCTTATCAAATACAATTGGATTGGATTGAAACCCAGTCAGAACCCACTTGAAGCCTATATGGGCAAACACAAGTGGGGTCACCATGGATACCGCCGACAAACCCACTTGCGACCTATACTGCAGCCCACATTTAACCGTTACAGGGCTCACATGGACATGGTTTTCTGGGAAGCCTGAAAATGATGAGGTCATAAAGAAAGTGGTAGCTTTTGGGATCCTGTAGTGTTCTGCATTTGTTGCACAAAAGCAAACAACAGCCTCATTTGGCACCTAATAGGAATGTAAAACAACACTGAAATCTATAATAAGAATATAGTAGTGTGTTATGTGCAAAGCAGAACCGGTGTCCAATATACTCCATGAACCAAACCCCTTAGGATTGGTATAAAGCGAGATCACACATTTTCATTTTAAACCTGCACGAAGGCAAAATGCAGAAAATTGGCTACTCCACAATTGTCCTCTGTTTACAGCAATTAGATTAATGTCACAGAACTGAAGCGGTAATAATTTGTTGAGGGTAAAAAAAAAAAAGCAACATCTGTCGCCTTTAAGAGGCTCTAAATAAAGGAGGGAAGGTGGGGGTGTTGCGGTGGAGTGAGGACGCAGCAGGCACTACTTTCTCAGCCACACTGACCTCGGGCAGAGATGAATGAACAAGCATCTGTGTGCAGAGCAGGTGACAGGTCTTCCAGCTTGATAATGCCAGTGGCCAGGTGATTAAAAACATAGCTCCCCTGCCACCGGGGGCTGCTGGTGGATGCGACTGGGGGCCCGGGGACACGTCACTCTTCATGTCGGTGCAGCCAAGGTGCCACAGTCAGTAATTAATTAGAAAATGGAATGAAGAAGCAGCCCAAAAGAGGAAAAAGGATGCTTTTTTTGCTGTTTATTTAACACTGGAGCTCGACTGATGTGATTGTATTTAATGGCGTTTTTTTTTTTTTTTTTTCCTAATGGCAACAGTCATTCTGCTGGTGAATGTGCTTCATTCAAACAAGAAAGGAACGGATACAAGGCAGTGGGTGCAACAATGTGTCGTTATCTGTAGAGCAGAGCACAAGAACACGATGCTATAGTCAGCACTGTTTCCACTCTGTACATTGTCCTCTGACGCAATATGAGTTACACATTTTTGGCCATTCTCAATCAGACAATGCTATAGTAGTGCAGTATGTGGGGAAGCTTTTAACTCCCACTTTCCTAACTATACAGTGGTGGTACAGTACATAAAATCTCCATTATATATGTAGCTGTATGTATTTATTAACCCATACATGCTATTCATATTCCACACCCTTGCAGTATGGTCCAGGTCAATTTTGACCCAGTCGAAGAATCCCCCTCATAAAAGAGTTTATACCAATTTTTTAACCACAGATCTCTTTACAAGCATCAGTCGTGCATTACAGCATAGCAATAATGATTTCCATGTGTTTGATGTAAAGTGAAAATGACAAGAACTTTCTGGAAGTGTGGGGTTTATTGTAGAACCGTTAGAGCCATCAGTCTTCACTGCTACATCATAAAAAGAAATCCTCATAACTACTATCTTATTAACACTATCAACTATTCATTTCACTAAAACACATGGCAATACATATGGGTTAAATCTGACCCAGAACAGCTTCAATGGACAAAAAGTTGTGGCAACTATACAAACATATCAAGTCATCAAATTTCAGACTAAAAGGCATTCGGGGGTGTTTTACAAGTGAAAATGTCAGATGTCAGATTGTCATTCTAGTCAAAAAGGGCCTTTCTCAGCATCAAGTCATGACCAGACTAAAGGTTTTCTAAGAGGTGCATGCAAGGAACTCTAAAACACTTTCTGCCGAAACTGCATCAGCCGTACCCAAAGCACGATCGAGGCAGGCTAAAAGTGACCACGTCATCAGAAGATCAATACATCAAGCTTAGTTCCCTGAGAGATAGAAAGGCAACTTCATCACAGATACACAACTTGCTAAATTAAACACGCAAGACTCCAATAAGGAAAAGTAATGTTTAAGAAAAAGGCTGTCTGAGGAGAAGTAGCAGTTTCTAAAACCGCTTCTCGGGAGGGGAGCCTAAATGCTCCAGGCGGGCTGAGAAACAGCAGCGTTTTGTAGGGAGAGAGTGGAAAAAAGAAAATACGTTGTAAAAGGAAGGATATAAGAAGATGAACGATACTGCAGGGTATGCAGTCTGGAGGTTTGGGACTTTACGCCACAGTCACCTGACCTCAGCCCCATTGGACATAAATGGGGGCACTTTGACGACTGAGAAAGCCAATCAAGAAGCACTTTGGGATGTTGTCACAATGATGGCGGGTTAACATGGTTCATCAGGTTTTGCACAAACTAGTGGAGTCCATGTCAGTGTGAGTGCATGTTGTCATTAAAGCTAAATGGGGACAAACCAAATACGAAGACATTCTGAAATTCATGTACATTTTTAACTTTTCACTCATGATAATAATATTGATAATAATAATATTAATGAAATCCATTTTAAGCTTCCATAGGTCAATTTGGACCAGTTTTTTCATTGAAAGGACTGATAATTTCTACTTTATGCTCTATTATAAGCAGTTAAACCTTCAAATATTTAAAATGACTAAACTTTCCTGACTAGTTTTAACAATCTATTTAATTCAAATCATTCATCATTTTTGTTTCTTTAAATCCAAATGAACTATAATCTCATTTAAATGAGGCAGATTGACCATCATTTCTAAAAATAAGTGTAAAGTGGGAGTCAATTTGACTAAAAAAACAGAATAGGGTGATGATTTATACTTTATGCTTTATGCAAAATTGACCCGTGAGGATTCAAGTTGTAAAACAACAGGAAGGTTAGTGTTGAATTTGATTGCTATGGAGACAATAGTCATTACTTTATGGAGTAGTTGGATAGTGTGATCTACATGAATGAAATATACTTGATGAATGGTGCATGTACAAGTAACCAGTAACTACAACTCAAGTGGAAGCACATGCATTGAAATGTGTGTGTCTGTAATTTACTTTCACTGTGTTGTTTATACTAGTTTGACATGAGTCAGTGTGTTGGTAATGCTCCTGATTAAGTAGCATTAGTATATTACAGATTTCCAAATGTATTGTTCGTGCTAGATTAATTGCTACTTTCATTTCTACTTGGTCTCTTTTTGTTGAACTGCATTGTAAGTTTTGTGCATGATCTATTCAGATAGATCTGTGCTGAATTTATAATTAATCACTTGTGTGCATAAGTGGCTCAGTACATGTCTATGAGGAAACAAGATTTGTGTCACAGCATCATCTGCTTAGGACTGTTTTTGTTTATTCTCCATCTGTTTTTTTGTTTGTTTGTTACTTCATTGCACATCTTGCCACTCCCTGCTCTTCAGTCACCTCATTCTTTTCACCTGAGCTTCCTCACGCTCTTCCCACAGCTGGCCCTCATCGTCCTCATCAGCCTCCCACTAAGTCCCCGGTTTACACGTACAGAGGTATCTTAAAAAACAGTGACATTTCCCTCAATTTGTGTCCTTCGTTTCCACGCAAATGGAGAATCTTTCTGAAAACTCAGGCCAGAGTTGTAATTTTAGAAAATATTATTTTCATGTAAACCGAGAAAAACGGGGCTTTATGCAGCCGATGTCACAGTACATGCCAGAAAACACACATGTGCCAAAAGTGCGACCGATGTTCATGTTTTTACTTGGCTATGGTGATCATATCATGCACAGGTTAGTGTAAATTAAAACTTCTGAAAATGGATCCTTTTTTTAAAAAAATTTTTGAAAACGGAGAGGTTGAAATGTTTGTTTATGAAAATACCCAGTCATGTGTAAATGTAATCAAAGTCTCCTTCATTTTCTTTAGTTTGCTTTTTTAGCCTGCTTTTTTTTTTTTTTTTTTTTTTTTTAGTGAGTACATCAGTTTTGTTCTGGACGCTTGATTTTTACATCTGAATTTCTGCTTTTGAGTCCAACACCCTCTGAATCATTACAAATTGATTCCTGTTCAGCTAGTGAATGCATTAGAGTAAAAAGGAACAGTGTTAAATTATACTGCGGGGATGATGGGTGTTATTTTCTATCCAGTAATCTCATTATTTTCTATATGTCACCAAGACCTTGAACGTTGCATTTTTTTTTTTTTTTTTTTTGCACTTTTAGGAGCAGTGTGTGAGCTTCTACTGCTGTTCTCTCAGATTGGGAATTTGGTAATACAATGTAATACATTCTCATAGTCAGCCATTTCAGATCTAACTCCATCTACACAGACAGATGGGCTCTGCTGATTTTGAATAATTTTAATCGTACTCAGCAAAGCGGCAGAGCTTCACCGTGAATGTGGCCTTACTGAAAATACCAGTAAAAAGAAAAAAAAATCTATTAAACCCAAAAAAAGAGAAAAAAAAAGTTCATTAGATATGAATGAAAAGAATGTGAAGAACAGAAAAAGAAGCTTTGTTTAAGGGGCGGTGGGGATGGTGGGGGGGTTTGTCTGAACCTTTGACATCATCAACATCAAAGCCCCCTGCACTCCGGTGCCAACATTCACCAAATCTATAATAGATGCTAACTCTTCTTTCATAACAAATTACCATGCGACTGAAACATCAAAGGAATCCCTTGTCAAGCGAGGTTTCCAATCTGCCATCTCATCGCCCGTACTATAGACGTCCGTGACAGATATCTCGGTTACGTTCAGTGTTCTTGTCAGCCCAGTTATTGTTAATTCAGAGGCACGCCCCCCCCTCAAAAAAAAAAAGCTCCGATAGCTAGAAACAAGAAAAAGAAATTCAACTGATCTCCCAGCCAGGGAAGTGTGATAAAACACTTTGGGGTGGCTGCTCAGTTGCTGGTTTTTTTTTTTTTTTTTTTTTTTTTTTGGTTGCCGCAGAAATAAACTAGGTTAGTTTTCCCACCGGCTTGGTACTGTAGAAGGCACAAGCGGTGACACCTGCCTTCAAAACTGCCAAGTTTTTTTTTTTTTTTTTCCCCCTCAGTTCAAAGGCAGAGCGTTTCATATGGGACCCCGATGCATCTTATGTTCCAGGATCCAGTTCAAAGTAATGACAGCGGCACTGAAGTGAAACCACATGGCAGAGAACAATGGTACGGCGTAAATAATATTAACTTGTGATCAACGCGAGCAAAAAAAAAAAAAAAAGAGCTCCACATATGCTGGATGAGATAGTTGAGTCTTTTATATTCCCTTGTATTAACAAATCCACACTCTCAGCTATGTGTTTATTGCATTGATGAGTTGACTGGAGATGGCCTCTTGTAACGTTATCATGATTTTATTTATTTATTTTTTTGCATGGGGAGTTTGCCAAGTATAGTATTTATTTGAAAACATCTATCTTTATTTTCTCATACGCATCCCTTCAGATGATATTTAATTGAGCATAAAAAGAAAAAAAAAGCTTTACATTTTACTTTGAAAAATAACAAGCGCCCCATTTCGACGTGACAGCTGACAACATCTCGGTAAAGAAAGTCCTTCAGCATCANCTTTACATTTTACTTTGAAAAATAACAAGCGCCCCATTTCGATGTGACAGCTGACAACATCTCGGTAAAGAAAGTCCTTCAGCATCATTTTTTTTTCCTCCTTCCTCTTCTTTTTTTTCTCCGTCTTCCTCCACAGAGAATTCAACCCTAGCTCACACTATTAAAGTATCTAAAAGCATTTGTTGCCAGTCAGTGTGTGTGTGTGTGTGTGTGTGTGTGTGTGCGTACGTGCGCGCCAGATGAATTAGTATGCTGAAAACAAGTCCACAGAGGAGGAAATTGAACATGAAAATCTACCTTTTAGCGGAGGGCAAGAAATTATGACCGACTAAATTTCGTTTCAAACGAATGAATAAATGAGCAGCTATTAACTTATTAGGGTTTTTGCTAATTGATATGTTAGAACGTATGTCAGCTGCTCTCACTTAGACTAACCTGTTTGAACTCCAGCCTACCCACATCTTCATTTGGACTCTGTGTGTCTTATCAAGTGTAATATGCTACACAATAGTTCAATGATGGTGTCAAATGATAATAATCATTCTTAAATAGCAGCACCACACACTGCATGGGTTCAATTCAGGGTTACATGGGTATTAAGCGTGCATGGGCTTGAACTGAACACATTTTTTTGGGTCCCCCATGGTTTCAGTAACATGGGCCCCACATGTGAAGCCCATGTGGACTGACTGTATGAGCCCCATAAGAGATGTAGGTATAGCACACTGCAATAATATTCTTTATTTGTTGCTGATTTCATAGTTTGAGAGTGTAATCCGTAAGGAGTGTGAGCATAATAATTAAAAACAGTAATAATAAGAAAAACAACCACACATTATAGATAAAACTAAAATAAGAAAACATGCTATACCATGATTCACATTCTGCGGTTGTTGCGCAATTCCCATGTTAATAAAAGAGCTGTGTATTACTTTTTTTTCCTCATTAAGTGCAGACATGAAGGAGCAGACATGTACCTAAGCTGCATGGCAGGAGCTAAGAGAAGTTTTGCTTTAGTTTGAACCATAGACAGTGTTAAAATAAGAGTTTCCGTCATTTGTCCCACAGTGGGGAAATTTGCATTGTTCCAACAGGAAGTAGGCGGTAATAGAAAAGTAGCAATAACAATAATAATAAAAAAATAAAAAAAAGTTGATAAGAATGTGTTTTTTGAGGATGAAATACAGGTGTGTGCTTAACCAGGGCAAATTGTATAGGCTCCATATAGTTTCAGGCATGGGTTCCACATACAGTATGTAACTCCCCACCAGAGTCCACTTGAAATCCATATGGTCAAACTCTTATGGAGTCACCATAGAAACTGTGGACAAACTCATGTGGAGCCCATATTGCAGCCTAACTATGAGAACTGTTACAAACACTTCAATGACTCTTAAGTGTTGGGAGATTAACACAGCAACATGATTAAAGGTTATTTCATTCATGGTTCCATATTCAATAAATATATATTGTAGTATTAATTGTGTGTGCGATCTTTGGATTATATTGTGCGGCATACCAGAAAACAATATTTCACATAGCTTAGTGAAAGTTCATTCAGGATGACTTTTCATATCAGCCATAGTTGTTAGGTCCAAGTACTGTATCACTCTCTCTCAGGCATCCTCACTTATCACCTGGTTTTCAGTCATCAAAGTTCATTCCAACTCATAATTAGTCTTTGCACCAATTCACATGCATAAATTCCTCATCAGTCATTGATACATGTTTTTAATTCAGCCTTGATGAAGAGTGTATAATATTGATTTATGGAGAAAAGGACATTCACAGTTACTATCTTATGGTTCAGGAAAACATTTGATAGAATATGATGAATATGACAACATGTTTGAATGATGATTGCCTTTACAAAAATCTGCATAAGCTACACAAATATAAAAAACAATGCATTTTATTTCAATTTTTGTATATTCATGGTCACATTAGACAAAGTCCACCCTGCAGAAATGTTTCCATGGTGTGTTTACAGTGCTTATATATATGTCTTTCTCTCTCTGCTCTAGTCTGACATACAGTATACAGTTACAGTATGTGCACCACACCGCCCTCCAGTTCAAGCACCAATGTCTTTATCCATCTCATCGTACTTATTTAATAAAGAGCTATTTACTCATTCATTTGTCTTTCGTGATGAACATATACCTAGTTGTTTTCCCAATTATACAAAGACATATTTTTCTTCAAGTGCAACCAAAAGCATGACTTTAAAAACCACAGAGCAGAGTTCACACTTTGACTTTTCTATGTGGTTAACTTTAAGCAACAATAACACTTTGCATGAGGTTAGTGAAAGTCACTGCAAACTTTTTACTGCATTTAATCAAGACTATGATTTCTCCCTAACCTTAATTAAGTGCTGTCAGTGCTTAAACATCACCATTAAAAAGTAGTTATGAGTTAATACCAGCACATACTGTACTGTACACTGCTAGAGCTAGAACAATTTTCACTGATACATTTCACTATCAGCATCTCAGTGAGCAGCGAAATATCATAACATTTTTCTCATTACGTTGACGGCAAATGTAATTGGAGCGGCATTAGGTTTCATTCAAAGTGCATTCCTTGTTGCGATTTAGCGGTATAAAGAGGAAACATCATGCCTCAGAGCTGCACAGCATCGCACTGTTTCAAAATAAAAGGCAGAGGCGTTTCAGTTAGTCATGCCCGACCACACCTATTGATGAAGCTTTCCTCTTAATTCCCTCCTCCTCTTCATCATCCCCCAACTGAGTTTGCAGGGTTTTTTTTTTTTCAACTAAAAAAAAAAAAGAGTAAGACGTCACACCCTGTCACACAGCACCATGTGACTGCCCCAGGTGTTGTGCACCACTGATTCACAAAAACAGCACCCAGGGTGTCACATCCTTTTCAGAAAAAGAGGAGGGAAAAAAAAGGAAAGACGTTTGAATGTCAGGATTAGTGCTTGTGGCCACAGCGCTGTCTGTTTTTTGTTTTTGTTTCAGATTCTTAGACCCTCTAACAAGCTGATGTTTCAAAGTGCTCCTTATTCACATTTAAATAATTGTACACTGTCAAACTGGTGTAAGTTCTTTTAGAGCAATTAACTTTATTTTCGTTGAAATTTTGTGGTTGGAAAAAAAAGGAAATGTAATGTTTTATACATGACAACATATGCCAAACATGAACTCATCACCAATAAGCTGGTTTCAGGCAGTATCTGACAGGCACTTGACACAAAGCTCTTTGATTCTTCTTCTTTTTTTATTTTGTTAGTGTTTTTCAAAAAAAAAAAAATCCATCAAAGAGAGACATTAATGGTCGGATATCCCGAAGTCATTTTATCTCTGTCATGTTCTAGTCAAATGTCGGGTGATCTATGTCATAAAATGTCTCGGTATGACACACATCCTGATGCTTTCTTGTTATTCGCTTGGCGGTAACATGAATCCAATTAAAAGGCACAAAAGGTGCTTTTAGATGTGGGACTGTGT
>JANJYP010135953.1:0-12518 GCA_024605115.1 Rastrelliger brachysoma | reverse complement strand
TTTTTTTTTCTTTTTTGAGATTCATATATTTTGTACATGGTCCCTGATGAATTTGAATGAACATTTAAATAAAAAAAAGATTACTGTGGTTACAGGAAGAAAGGGAAACAGTGAGGATGGTTCAACAGAGGCAGGATTAGTCCATGTATCAGCTAGGTTTTGCACATTGTTGTGATTGGTTTAGTCTGTTTGAGCTGTGATTGGTGCAATCATAATGCATTGGAGGCAGGCCCAAATGTGAATTTCACACTTGGACTTAAAAGCATCAGTTGTTGAAAACCCACAGAAGTCGACGTCCAAAGTGGCTGCTACTGTAGAGACAAAACTGAAAGGTGGGTAGAGCTAGTAACATATTGCCTTAAACTGTTGGAAATCAACAACTTATTGCCTTTGTTCTGTTTTTTATTGATATGATTCATTTTGTAACTGCTGCTTGTCATATGTAGAATAATACTTTTAAGGACACATATACTGTGTATACACATAGTGAAGTACCATGGCATCTCATTTACAAGTAGACCACCACTTAAAATGTTATGGAATAACATGGTAGTACAAGTGGTGCATTGACACTTTAAGTAATGCATCATTTATTTATGACTGCATTGTTTTCTTTTGCATTTTAAATGAGGAAATGGTCCTTAATCACCCATTCTTTACAAAACACACAGATAAATGGACACAATTGAAAAGGACAATATAGATAATTCAATCATGTTAGTGTGTTTTACTTGTTTCCTCAAAAATTCGTATGTAGAATTTGTAACGTTACTTGTCAACATTTAAATATTCATGTTTGGTATTGCAATATTTAAAGAGTCAGTTCATGTTTCTTCTTCAGTTCAGATAGTTTTATATGTCTTATGTATCTCTGTACAATACAGCAGATTAACTTGTAAAGCTGCCATGAATGTACAAATTCTGAATGAAATGTGACTGCAGATATATGGAAACCCACCACAATAATGAAAATCTGCATTGTGGTCCCTCTACTGCTTCTGCTTCCACCTGTGTGTTGCGAGTGGCCGGGCCTGAGACCTGCAAAATACATACGTTACAACAGCAGATATACATGGAATGAGGCAAAGCAGTTCTGCAGAAAGCACCACACTGACCTGGTCACTATCAGAGATGAAACAGAGAATGAGCACTTTTATCATGGCTCCGGCTGGATAGGTTTGTACCGAGCTGATTCGACCTCTGTGTGGAAGTGGTCCAGAGGAGATGAGATTGCCAACTTCACCATTTGGGGGTCTGGTAAGCAAGGCTTGCTTGTAACCTTTTAACTGGTTAGGGTCAATAATTTAAGACTGATTTCATACAATACAGTGTTATAATGTGTGTGCTATCAGTCTTTTCTTTTCCATTCTCTTCCACTGAGGCCACCATGTTGTCATGTTTCTACATAGCTCATAATGGGCAAGTCAAACACTGACTTTATAGAGTGACTTTTGTGTTTTTGGCAGCCATCACAGGTTTTTTAGCATGCTTGGAAGTGGTAGGAGAAAGGTATTTTAGGGTGACCAAATGGTCTCTTTTGTCCAGACATGCCCATGCGTCTGTGTTTTATGAAAATGTACGGTTTTCACAGTTCCAGTAGTCTATCACATATTGATAGTGACACCTGCAAATAAAGGTGGTTTTACACTTAGTCCCTTTTAAAAGAACCAAACTCAGTCCCCTTAAAGAGAACCAGAAAGTGGACCAATAGCAGACAGACTGAGTTCTTTTTGTGTTCACATTGTGAAGAGGACTGGGTTCTCTTTTTGGTCCACTTCATCTTAAATGGGGCCTCAGACCTCTTTCTGTTCACAGTTGCAATTTCCCCCAGTCCACAGCAAGCAACAGCGCAAAAAGGTGAAGAGAACCAATGAAGTGAATTCGGTACCAGCTTGTGTTCACACTATGCTGATTAGGTGAAATGCACTGCACCTGCGTACTGCACTAATCTGCGAACTGCACTGCTGCTTTTTAGTGAGGTGGTCTCAGTTCAGTTTGCTTTAAAGGAGTCTGAATCCAGCTGATGTGTTCACACCTGGAAAAAAAGCTGAGTCATTAATATGAGTTCACTTTGAAGGCTGAAAAGGTCCAAGTGTGAAACCACCCTATGATTCAGTCTCCCAGAAACTGGATCAAGCGAGCAAACAAGATTTGTGTGTGTTATGGTAGTAGCAGCTAATGTATCCTGGAGCTGCTAGCCTGGTAACTTCACTTCCCTCCAACTCCACCCCTTCTTTTTTTTTTCATTTTCTTCAGCTTTCATTTTTAACATCAGCCTCAACTAACACTGACTCTGTGCATAGTAACCTTTGCTTCAAACAGGACAAGTTCACATTTCACCATCTTCCTATCATAACCTTAAAGTAGCACTTATGACTCCAATCAAGCATCTTTCCTTCTTTCCTACTTCTTACAGATGATCCCGACCCAGGTGAAAACTGTGCTCATAAGCACGTCTATAAATCAGTTTGGTACAGCCATTTTTGTTCCGCCAGACATCCCTTCATGTGTTATAATGAGAGACTGATTCTAGTGAAGGAGAACAAGACATGGGAAGACGCATTAGTTCACTGCAGAGCTCTGGAAGTAGTTGACCCGAATCTGCCAGCTGATTCCTACCAGAACCACCGCTATGACCTGGCAACCATACTCACTCCAGATGACCTCAACTTTGCACGAGAGACAGCACAAGAAGCTACTTCTGATGAGGTATGGTAGTCTTTGATAGTACATGTAATTGTAACTGGGGTGTTTCTCTTCTATGTTTATGTCTCCTTGTTATATGTTGGCAGGTGTGGACTGGACTGCGTTACCTGGGTGATCAGTGGTTGTGGGTAGGTGGAGAAGAGCAGAACGATAACTATGGCTGTGTGAATTGGAGGTTCTGTGGTACCCTGCTGAAAAGTGGCCATGATTTCTTCAGGATGAGAAACTGCTGGCACAGAAAAAACTTCTTCTGCTACAGAAAGCCTTAAATACATCTTTCCTAAGAGAAACTCATGCTTCAAAAAAGTCTATCATATTTTCTTCTAGGGCATAAAATGTCTCCTCTTTCTCAATAAAGCTTTAACATCAGTGTGAAATCGGGTTTAACATTGGACATCGGATGGATTGTGCTTTCAACTGTTTAAATAAAAGTGTGTTGTACAATTGAAAGAAACATATACAATTGTCTGTTTCAATATCTTTTCCCTTTTTTATGAAGTGGATCCAGAAAAAATATAAGTGGCTCTTACACCTTAGGACATTTCATTCTTAATAAATATTCATTCATATGGAATGTCCCAAATCATCCAATTGTTTGGACGTTGGGGTTTCAAAAATTATGAAAACAACATCATCATTCTTCATTTCTCAGTGGAGCTGTGCTGAAATTGTGTGATAATCTTCCAACATGGCCACTGGAGGGCACCATAATGCTTCAGAAAATTGTCAATCATGAGGACCAGACACACTTCTCCTGATCCTAACTGTTGTGTCCACTGCTTGTCTGTCTGTGCCTGTAGGAACTATTAAAATGCTATCTGTTCAAATCACTGCAGGAAAATGCACAAATGAACTTTTAGCTATCATTGATGTGTGTATGTGATTTAGATATATCAATATTGTGATTTTTCCCCACAAATCTAACGAGTTCAGTGAGGAAAAGAGGAAAATCAACATGAGCCTGAAAAAAGGAACTCGGTAATAGCACCCAGCCTGTGTGTATGTNTGTGTGTGTGTGTGTGTGTGTGTGTGTGTGTGTGTGTGTGTGTGTGTGTGTGTGTGTGTGTGTGTGTGTGTGTGCATGTGCCTACTTTGGTTTGGATGTAGAATAAAGCTGGAAACGCAGAGCTGAGAGTTAAAAGTCAGCCATGCATATGTGGAAAACCACGTTACTGAAAGTAGACTTCCCCGTGTGTGTGTGTGTGTGTGTGTGTGTGTGTGTGTGTGTGTGTGTGTGTGTGTGTGTGTGTGTGTGTGTGTGTGTGTGTGTGTGATTACTGTAACATAGAATTACATGAGGCTGGTCCGGGGTTGGATGGGATGTACACAGCTGAGGTCAACAACACAGTGAGTTAAAACAGCTTGGAGCTTCATCCAAGTGACCTGATTGGTCAGTCTTGCCTTAGCCGTGCTCAGAACTCCCATAATGTACGGCTCTCCTCTTCTGTGGTGACGGGGCTGCTAGTTAGCCAACTGTGCTGCTTTCTGCTTGACGACTGGAGAAAACAATACACGTGTATAACCTACTGTATATGTGCAGAAGTAATCCACGAGGGGGCAGTTTACTTTGAGTTTGATTGAGAGACAGAGATCCAGTTGCAAGAGTCAGTTTTAAACATACACCTACTCACAGACATACACACTTTGTCCAAAAGTGTCTTATAAGCTCCAAACAATGCAAATGGACAATAGAAGACACAGCTGTGAAACAACATATACCTTGTAATTATATAGCATTGTAATGTCATATGTTAAAGTTGATTTAATTATAGGGATATAGCAGACATCTTTTTTTAAAAAGTGACTTTAAAAAAAGATTTTATTTAAATAGCATTCAAGAAAGAAAAGAACACCATTGTCTGCATATAGAAACACAAAGCAAAGCATCTTCGGATCATCTGTAGAGTCTGGAAGTGGTGTATCTTATAAGCAGGACAGAGCCATTAGTCCTAATATAACAATACACATTGTTTGCTAGCAGTTTTGAAAAGGCAAAAAAGAGAAATATATACAAATGAAAACTGAAAACACTTCATGTCAAGAAGATAAAAGACATAATTTCAGTTGTTTTCAGTTGTTCTTTCCTTTATAATGCAATAACAACAAAGTGATGAGAAATCCTCCAAACTCCATGGGGTTCCTTGTGGTATTTATCAAAGATTTAACATTTCTGAGGATGAGATGTCCTAGCAGCCTGTCGGTTAAGAAGCATACTGTTACATACCTGGTTCAATTTCAAGGGGGACCACCTCTTTCTATTTCCTTATGTCCCACATCCAGGTTTCATTATTAATAGAAGTAGAACTAGAACTGCTCTTCCAAAGCAGAAAAACATTTGAAAATAATACACACAAAAAATAACCAAATATGTACATACACTGTGTCAGCCAGTGGGTTATCTAGGATTTAACTACCCTTGTTATACACTGCTTGTAATATGTTGTATGATGACCCTGATGAAGACTGCAAACCAAAACACATTGGTCTAACTAATAATGTTATTCTGAATTCTACAAGTGATGCTGGAGTTTTGATTTCATGATGATCTCAATAGAAGTTCAATCAATAAGGAAAACAAGTTATAAGGTGGTGAAAGGTGGAGAAAATTGTGAAATAATTAAGATAGCATTTTTAACATTGTGTCATTGCACCAACTGATCCAATAAAGAAACATTCAAATCACAATCTACAGTTAATTATAGAAATAACATTGTGTGATTGTCATTATCACAAGCAGAATGAATACCAAGACCTGTATATGTTCTTTTTTTTGTCTCTTGATTATTTGTTTGATTTGATTATTATGTACAATTCCCGTTAAAAACAAAACAAATTCATTTCTAACTGTTGAAAATTCAGGTCCTTTTTCAATATGTAAGTAACACTTTCATAATAAAACATCTAAATAGTGTTTACCATGTAAATTACCATCATGACACAATGCTAATTTCATGATTAACATTTGACTTTGATAGTGTAGTATATTGTGAGATTTGATATATTGGCTTCACACTATTTCTTCACTTCCTGTTTTTATTGAGACTAATTTATTTGTGTGTTTTCTTTCTTTTCTTTACACTTTATAAAGCACTTTTTTACATTACCATACATGAAAAGTGCTGTACTGTTTAACTGAAAAACTGAAACCTGTCAGGAATACATTACATAATGTAAATGTATACACTGCACATGAGTCTACAGTTAGCATTCTGCTCTGTTATATGCTTAAACCTAGCATGAAAACAGCAGCTACACAACACAAGGATCAATCATGACCCAATGTACAATTCACATTAACTACTTCCTTTTTTAATGCTAATTGCTAGCCACTCTACTTCATATTCATCTCTAATCTCCACAGTATAAGGTCTTGTTTTTTTTATTGTGATGCATGTGAACATGATTATGTCACTGTTCTCCTTTTAAAACACCTTCGAGTGTATAGATGTCCTGCAAATGTGTAAGCCTGTGCATGTATGTAACCCTATATCCACAGCAAGCCTCTACATGCTTGTGTCTAAGTGTTTGTATAGGCAGAGGTCAAGTCAGTGTAATTTAATGGACTTGCAGGTGTGTGTGTGTGTGTGTGTGTGTGTGTGTGTGTGTGTGTGTGTGTGTGTGCGTGTGTGTGTTTAAAGCTTGGGTGGTCATAAAGTCATTTAGTCCATTTAGTTTTGTCTAAATAACCACAAATGTGTTGGAGTGTAATTATAACTTGTTCTTGTCACATATGCCATTAAATCAAATTGAACTGAGTTGATTTGATCTGAATGAAGACAGAAGAGGAGTGTTGAGAAGAGAGGAGGAAGAAAAAAATAAGCTCAGAACAGCAAAGGAGAAGTGGAAGAGAGAGAAAGAGAGGTGGGGGGGGGGGCTATTAGAAGAAGTGGGCTGGAACTTCAGGTATGTTGGAGGCAGGCACAGACAGGCTGACTGAGAGAGAGAGAGAGAGAGAGAGAGAGAGAGAGAGAGAGAGAGAGAGAGAGAGAGAGAGAGAGAGATGCAGGGGCAGCAGTCGCAACAAAAATAAATCAATAAATCAATTTTCACATCCGATCGTAGCTCACAGATTTATTAAGTCGCCCCATGCTGCAGGTTAGATATATAAATGACTTCTTTGTTCTCCGTTTGACTTGACACTATGACGTCATCAAAATATGGATTTACTAAAAAAAAAAAAAAGAATTCTGACCTCTGTGGTAACTTTTTGCATGTCAAACAGCTGATATTGTGCATCAAATTATATATTTTTTGCAATGATTTCTCCATCACATGAACACACCACACACATTTTTTTCCACATTTCCGTCCATATTTTTCACTTTAAAAACATTATCAAGTATATGCTTTAACTAATGAACTAAGAATAACATAGGTAACACTACATAATTGGATACATTTAAAAAAAATCACCTGGGTAATAATTCCCATTATTTTATCTAGATTCTCTTTGGAATACAGTTTATTCCATTGATCCATATGATTGTTCATTTTTCCATATTCAAGATTTATTCTATTGTTAGTAGCCATGTTTTAGTTATGGGGTATTTGACTGTCTCCTCGTCATGGATGTTACCCTTTAAATGTTAAAAAAAATGTATCTACTGATTTTATCTTACTTTCCATATGAACACTTAATCAATTTTCAATATTTAACTGTTAATTTAAATCAAAATTATGCTTAACTGTGTTCTCTAATTCTTTCCAGTAAGTAGTCAGTACTTTAGTAATGAAACAACAGTGTGAAGAAGTGACAACCAACCTCTGCATAGTAGAATTTTCGAAAACAATATCAATCTTTCAAACTTTTTTAATAACCTTTAGCTTAATAAAAATGCTGCATTTAGGTTCATTTTGAACAGTGGTGGAATGTAACTTCATATACAGCGGTGGAAAAAAGCTTTGGGACACTCTTAAAAATGTCCACAACCTCAATGGTCTGAAAATGTGTCTCCTCAGGCATGTTTCCTGTGTTTTATCTCTGAGGAACAGAACCACAAAAATTATGTCTTTTAATAAAAAGCATACTAGTACTAAAATGACCCAATACTAAATGTCTGATGTATTTTAATGGAACCAAACAATTTGAAGTTTTTAATGTCTTTTTAATATTTATTTAGAATTGTGGCTGTGACTGTACTCAAAGAAATTGACCTTGAAGACCTGAGAATGATTCTTAATGCCATCTTTCATAATGCACTGGATGTCCCAAAACTGTATTTACTAGAGTCATGTATTTCAGGATTCATGATTCACCCTAGTGTCATTTCACCTAATATGCATACACAGATTGAAACGAAATGGTAATAAATAGATAATAAAATGACCAATACCAAAAATAAAAACCAAACAGACACATACATAGCAGTTCTGATAACAAACATTTAAAAACGCAACAGTTTAGTAGCAGTTCAGAGTTGAGTAAAGTTACATTAAAGTCTTTGTAAAGTGTTGCTTTTGGTTCTGTTACCCCTCTACCAGGTCGTTGTAGCAGCTGTTAAGAGTTCACAGAGTCATTCTGACAATTTGAAAATGTTCTTCAAGGTCTCAGCTCTGAGTGGTACCAAGCATTTCACGATAGGTTAAAGTATGAAGACACAGGAGCTGTTAAAGTAAACATAGTGCAATTTGAGAAAAATAAATAAAGTGCCTGAGATTAAGAGGTTAACATTCTCTTGAACTCACATCTGAGGTGCGTGCACTTTACTTGAATATTTCCACGTCATGCCTCATGGTTTGACACATACTGAGCTTATGAAATATTTTTCCCCAACATGACTGTATATGAAACAGTTCAAATGATCTCCACCTCAACAACAGTAATATAACACATTGAAAATACATCAGCACTCATACAGGGCCATTTTTCTATATTTAATACTTTTACTTTTCATGCTTCTTTATTGATATCTTTATTGATATAGCACCAAATCACAACAAAAGTCATTTCAAGCCACTTTATATAGAGAACAGGCCCAACATTCTTACTTGTTTTTTTGTGTGTTTTGCTTCTTGTTACTTCACGTGTTTGACTTCACTGTTGTAAAATGATATATGTGCAGAGTTTGACACAAGAAGGCAAGTTTAATGTCAGTCTGCTGAGGGCGGAAACTTTCACCTTGAATCTCACCTTGAATCTCAGACGCAAGTTTGATGTGGTATCCTGTACTATCATTGCTTATTTTGTATTAAAAAACACATTCAACACTAATGACTAGTCTTTAATACATGCATTCCAACTATGTCTGGATATTTAAAGGGACCCTGCGGAATATTCTCGTAGACAAAAAAAGAATTATGTTTATGTTCGCTCTTACTCACCAAAATTGATTGTGTGTATCCTTGTGGTCTACAAATGTGTTGAATTCATTTCCTTTCTCATAAAACATCAGAAAACACTGCCTTTTTTATAAGTATTGTAAATCCTAGATTGTCAACATCTATATTTACTAGCTTTATGCCTTTGCTGGCGTGTTGCTGTGTTTTACAACCACATGCAGATCTGTAGAATAGTGTGAAACAGTTGGTCGGATTATGTATCATACTACGTGAGAGGAAGACTCAAACAAAATGGTGTCCTACTAATAAAAAAAAACTGCTTCCTAGCATAGCACTACCTTTAAAATTTTGCATGTAGCTCTTTTGCTTGTAACACAGTACTTTGGACATTGCGCTGTGGCTAAACATTTCAATACTTCCTTCACCACCAATTGAAGGATCTTGTAGGAAAGATGACTCAATCTTTCCAGTCCATTGACTAGAAAGTAGGCTGCCTCTACATATTTTTTTTTTCTTCATCAGATCCATTCAGCAGGATAGCTATGAAGCATGGTTACTATAGTGATCTAAACATACCATATCTTATGTCAGCTGTGTAAGACCAGACATCCTGGATTAAAGCCAAAAAGCTACTAATATACAAACCCCAGACTCTTGGTAGATGGTGATGTTTAGTACCTGAAATAAGTACATCTTTAAAGTCTTTGGTATTTATTTTATTGTCTAACCAACAGAATTCATTAGAAAGGAACTTTAATAGAGAACATATTTAAACATTAAAAAAGGTTACAAACGACCCGATGGTGACAAAAGACGAAGCTGAGACATACAGATTCGAACGGTACGATTTTATTTTTCCTGCCTCGACACATGGAAACACACGCACAGCCAAAGACAAAGCGTTGTACATGACAATAGAAAGACATTTTAAAAAAAAAATCTTTTGTGAAACCATTTGGCTGGCTGGAAATTATGGGGCTGTCTCTCTTCACTCCACATTCCAGGAGAGTTCAGGGAGAAAAAGACACACCCTGTGAGAACAGAGGAGAGAGATGGAAGGAGAAAGGGGAAGGGAGGAGGCAGTTCTGTATATACCCTCGGCTTCCACTCGGAAACTTCAAGCAAGGACTGAAAGGTTTTGGATGGAATTGAGGAGGAGGAGGAGGGGGAAGAGAAGGAGGAGCGATTGATGACGTGTTGCTTCACAGACCAATATAAAAGTTTTTGTCCTCTCAGATCAGCTGTTTTTAATTAGTCTTTGTAATCTATAATATGTAGTGATGTATTGAGAATAAACCATGTCCTCCCTCCGCTACATTTACTGTCTTGAACATTTGTGTCTCCTAATGGAAACATATAAACTGTTATTATCTTAATCCTCTGCCTGGTGTGTGTGTGTGTGTGTGTGTGTGTGTGTGTGTGTGTGTGTGTGTGTGTGTGTGTGTGTGTGTGTGTGTGTGTGTGTGTGTGTGTGTGTGTGTGTGTGTGTGTGTGTGTGTGTGTGTGTGTGTTGTGAGGACATTTTAGCTGGTCTTCATAACTTCAAAGGACAATGTGGTTTCACTGTTAAGGTTAGCGTTGAGTTTAGATTCAGGTTAGGGTTAGGGTTGTTGGGTTTAAGTATAAAATTGGAGTTAGGTTAGGTCATTTTTTTTCCCTTTACACATGACCAACAGCTCCACGACTACAGTACATCTTGCACATCTGAGTATTACATTCACTTAGGACACACAATGGGATCTTTATCTCCCAAGGACACACCACATGGACAGGAAAGAGCTATTCAATTAAAAATTCCACTTTATGATTTTGAAGCTACAACAGGAATGAAAAGTCATCAAACTCTTACATAAATTTGAACTAAATTCAATTGTACAGAAATGACGCAGAAGATAGTAAGAGGTTTGCAATTGAGGTCATAAAATATCTGTAGTGTGCAAAAATTAAAGAAGCTTTAAAGTAAATATATAGTCAAAAGTGACGACCTGTGCCAAATTGTGCTTTTTTATGTGTATAATGAATGAAAACAATATAAACAAAGATATTATCACCCTTCTACTTGATCCATAACCATCATATTATTGTCTAATATCATCAATAGTACAAGAGACTACTGACCTTCTGCTTACATGTTACCATCAGTTTAGTAAAGTTATTTGAAGTTTTTAATAAATGATTTTAATACAATACTGATTATATAATGATTTTATAAGCATTATGTTCATTCGTTAATTATTTAGCAACAAACATGACATTGTTACTTAACTTTCTTACCTCATCTGTCCATTCCCCTGAGGTGACCTTTTAATAATCCCACACACTCCATCTTTTATATTTAACACATAGATAATATACAATAATTACAATATAAATCATTAGATGTGTCTGGTTCCAACAGCTAGCATTAGCATAGCCTTAATGTCTGGAGGAGTCTACACCATCCACACGCCCTCCAATTCTGAACTAAACTAGCGCGAGGTGACTGGTGAATGTTAGCACATCTGTTGCTAACATTAGCAAGCTAACTAAAAACCCACAAGATGTTGTATTTGATTTCTTCCAGAGCAGTCAACCCTTAAGTGTCCATTAATTCCAGTATATCTTGAAATATACTTGATTTTAATTATGCCTTCACTTGTACATGATTGGAGTTTGGAGTAGACGAATAGAAGGGACAACATAGGGTGATAGTAAACTATAATCAACAGGCTAATCCTACAGAGGAAATCAAACATCCTGGAGGACATTAAAAGTCACATACAGCTTTAAAGAGCTTTCCACTTACTAGAGAGAACATGTTTTCAAAGCAGACATGTTGATAGTAACAATTCATACATTCAGTATTCAAAGGGTTTGGATTTTGACACTATACAACAAAGATGATACTAAAATACTTTATGNATTCATACATTCAGTATTCAAAGGGTTTGGATTTTGACACTACAACAAAGATGATACTAAAATACTTTATATTCCCCATTTTTGGCCATTTCTAATAAAATACATCATAATAATATTGTATAATAAAGTGTGTCAAAGTTATAATTTCTATATCATTACAAGAGTGATTATATACCTTTTATTAAAATAGGAATATATTGTTTATAAATGCTAAATAGTGAGGTTTAACTGAAAACAAGCAAACAAACAAACCCTTCATCTCATTGTTGCTCGCTACTCTAATGATTCTAACACAAGTCATTTCATTTGTGAGAAGGGTTTAACAGCAGCACAGACTTTAAGGAAACACTCTATTGGGTAACTTCCAAACCAAAACCAGCTTAGGTTCCTTTCCTGGTATGACCTGATGGAGAATCTGCTTTTTTTCCATCCTGACGAGACAGAAAGGGAGGGAGCATTGAGTAAGAGNGTGTGTGTGTGTGTGTGTGTGTGTGTGTGTGTGTGTGTGTGTGTGTGTGTGTGTGTGTGTGCGTGTGTGCGTATGTGTGTATGTGTACACGTCTGACCAAGAGGAAAAGAGAAGGAAAGAGGAAAAAAATCAGAGAACGTAGAAAGTGGGAGAGAGCCATATT
>JANJYP010135944.1:0-12326 GCA_024605115.1 Rastrelliger brachysoma | reverse complement strand
TGGAACTTTCAACAAAAAATACAGATAAATCAAGATATAGAAGACAGCATGAAATCAGGAAAATTAAGCCCTTGTTTACTGTAAAAAGTTTGACAATAAATGTTTAATGTTAATTCTGTAAAGGCTGTCTATGCTTACAGGCTACAGTTAGATGTTTCAGACCGCACACAGCAGGGCTGCAAGTGAAACCTCATCCTTAGCAACCCCAACCAGTGTAATTAGGTCAGATGACTTGCATTCTACAGTGTTTTAAATCCCTCCCGTAAATATAGAGCTGGACTCGCCGCTCCATAAACCTCATGACCTGCCCAGCTCGGCATTCCAGCTGACTATGTAAACAACAAATATGCTGGCTTAAAAACAGCATAGAGCTAAAGATATTTTTTTTAACTCAAGACTGAATTTTATACTGTATATGCAACAAACGTGTAATGAGTCCTGTTTTAGGCCTATAGCAGTAAAAAACAATACAAAAAGACTATGAATTCACTTTTGCCTGACTAAAGACTAAAGTTTGATTAATCCTTTAAACATCCATGTAGGCATATTGAATTATGACAAGTTCATGACATATGGCTGGCATATGAGCTGTGGGGGTTTACTCTACTGCTGGAGTTTTAACAGGGTGCACTGGGAGACTGGAAAGTCTGCAAGGTCAAAACACACCAAATTGTAAAGCACAATGTGAAGTAAAGTGTTAGTAGCATGTGTTCCTACTGATGGTCAAATGTTCCTCAGGCATGATAGGACAGATGTTCATTCATATTCTGCATCTCACTGAATCTCTCAGTCAGGCACGTAACACTTGTGATTTATGTCACATGACACACTCACGCAGGACTTACAATGCACCTCACATGGTTGCTCGTGCCTTCTCTCTCTCTTTCTTTCCACCAGTTTGAACATATGACACTCTCCACCCTGGCTAAGAAACAAAAGGCCCCTGTATTTGCAGTCATTTCTGTAATCCTCCAAATTGACATGCTAGCCAGATCATTGTAACATTTTCTTTGTAGTGCTTGGATCTTGTTGCACTTGTATCCCATGAAGAATCTTTGCAACATGTGGGAACTACACACTGATAGCACTACACAGAAAGGGAAAATACCTAAACAAATTAAACATGAAAGAGAAATTCTGAACACAAACCTAAATAAATGTAGACCACACACACAGGTCAGAGGATGTGTTTTATAATNTGCACATATTTAGTGTTAGGTTAGCTTGTGTGTGCAGATCAACTTGCATTTTTTTGATGCTCGCCATGTCTTTGGTGCATTTGAAACTACTCATGAAATCACTGCACCCTGCCAAGAAGTAGTTCATAATCCTAGTATAAAAAAACACAACTTTTTGTTTTCACACAATTTTGTATAGATTAAACAAAAGAGATCCAACGGGTTTATTTGTGAGCTTTAGAGGTGCTGGCAGGCAGATGTTTTCACCTTTGGATAGCTGTTTCTCCCCTCTTTCTAGTCTTTATGCTAAGCTAATTTAGCCAATTATTTACTGTATTCCCAGTACCGTACAGTGATTGGAGAGGTATTAATCTTCTCATCTGAGAAAGTAAATGTATTTATTTTCCAAAATGTCAAACCATTCTTATAAAATCATACAGCAATCTGATTTTTTTAGGCACAGTACTGTTTTAGCCACCAACATTTATTGATGGAACACTTGTAACAGTTGATTCATCTGGCTCATGCTTGAAGCATACAGTATAAAGATTCTGTTTTGCATTATGACAGGGCAATTTTTTATATTGGTTACTGAAGGGATGCAGATGCATGTGAAGATTATGAGGAATGCAGATGCTTGAGGTTCTGAGTTAGTGATCTGACTCATGTTGGTTCTGTTAATAACAGCAAAGGAGGAGGAAATCTGACTATACCCTGTACAACCTCATGTCTATTTTTTCTGTCAGGTAGAGTAGAGCAGTTTCCAGTTAATGCTCACTGTGGCCTAATCACTAGATTGTGACGCAACAATGGCTGTGTCACATGATGGCCTGGAGCAACAGATCTCTGCTTTTCTTCCCTTTTCTGTCCTTTTCCACTCCCTTGGTGGCTGACCAAAACAGCTTTGCAGGTAGAATCATCTTGCTGATGAACTGAATCCTAGTGACCAAATGAATCTCTCATTTGATTTATTATAGAATGAAAATCTTCTTACAGTTTAAAGTGATGCAATGTTTTTTCAGCATTCCTGTGTGTCATTTTCACAACCGTACCAAATGTTTGGGGGATTTTCAGTGCTATATGTATGCAAATACACTATTCAGTATCTTTATATTCTTCTTTGAATCTAGACAAAGATTAATAGATTACCACAGAAATATGGAGGACGTACACTTCTGTTTGTAATTTCTTCCCTAGAGAGCCTCCTCCCCCCTCCACAAGAAGAAGGGATCTGTACAATCTACATTGTTCTTTATGTCTAATGCCAAACAGATGTGGCCAAGTTGTGGAGATTCTCACTGCAAGTCTTTGTGCTCCCACAGCTTTTGGTCTCATTGCCGTCTTGTATTGTGTTTTGACATCTGTTAACTAACTATAACATTATTCTCACAAGTGAATTTGCATTATTTTATTTGACAAATGTTTGCCATTAATAGATATAGAATAGAATAGTCAGGAACTCAAAGAAAGTCAAAAGGCCCATTAGTATTAGTCTGAGTGAAGTTGTAGGAATATGGATTAAAAATGCAGTAGCTGCTGCTGCTGATAGTCAATGTTCTGTGTTCCACAAATCTTGACTATTGTGTTTATTATGCAAGCCTACACACAACTTTAAGAGGAAGGCCAATCAGTTTTTAAAATTCACATTTTTGTTTACAGTTTTATAACAGGCAGATACGTGACTGTCAGGAACCCGACAAATGAATGTCAGGGTTAAAGGGTTTCAGTACTAGTTCTGCTTCATTCTATCAAGACAATACAAAACTAAAACAATTCCTTCTTAGCTGATTTGTTCCCTGGCGAGCTCAAAACCACCTGAAATGATCCAGCTGGAAAGTGCTGGTAACTGGGTATATCTTCTGAGAGGGAAAAGACAGGAAAGAATAACTGGCATCACAATGATAAACCACATCCAAGTGCTCATAGTCATAATTAAGATCAATGTCAGCGGTAATCCCAGACTGTTTGATCGTGTTGTACTGGGTTCAGCGGGCTTTGTCTTTGTGAAGCTCAGGAAGCAGTGGGCAAGGCACATAAAATATGTTTTCCCATAAATAGCCATGAACAATATAGGAGTCTCTGATTTGTGGAAACCTATTAAGTACACGAGGACATAACTGATTTACTCAAGCTACTTGTAAGGTTCAAGGTTGAACTTGCTGAACTGCTGACAGCTTTTATTTAAGAGTCTTGTGTTATGCTGTAATTCCTTATAATGGGCAATCCTTCAGGGTCTTCATCTTGAAGTTGCTGAATTAGATAAGAGAGTTTGAGTTATTCATATAAACCAATACATAAATGTTAATATGTTATGTTTTGATGATTTAAAATTGTTGGTGTTGAATGGCTGAGCGTTACTATATGAATCAGTGAATATGAAAGAGATATAATCATCATATTTTAATGGTAAAAGGGAGAAATTACACCAATCTTTAAGATGACAAATGTATGAATAACAACTCAACAGCTTTTGTTGCAGGGGATAAACGCCGCCAGTCTGTACAGTTCTGACACAACTTGTTTCGCAGGTTTTCTGGGAAAATGGCAAATACTTACACACACATCCTGCTAGTGTGTGTTGCTTTTGTTGTTTGCTTTGTCTGCATAGATATGCCTGATCTATGCCCCCCCCCACACACACACATTAATGTCCTGTCCTTATACTGAAAAATTTTCTACTTTAAAAAAAAAAGATTTCTTGAAAGATCAGATTTTGTGTTATTTTGAATTATAACACAACTACAACTACCCAGATAACTTCTGTAGTGTCAGAGATCATATCTATTAATCATCAGCTTTTGCTGAAAAAAACATTTCAGTGAAAGAGTGCCTTTTTCTCAGAGCCATTAATGGCAAAGTAGAGACAGTTGATCCTAATGATAGACAACTGATGGTTGAAAATTACCCCATATCTGACTGCATAAACCTGTTAGTCTTGAATTCTTTCCTGTTTTAATCAGCAAAACCTGAATAGACACTCCACCTTGCTAGAAAGCACCCTGTACCATGACTAAGAAACCCTCTGTGCAAAGTTTACACACATAATCTAAACCTTTTTCTGTGCCGTCAAGCAGCATCACATGGACACTCTAATTAAGAAATGGGCCTCTGTGTGTACAAACCCACTAACCTGCCCCCAACCCCTAACAGTGCTGCATTTTTCCTACCAAGCTGCCTGTCTTTTTCCCCTCCAACCCTTTGTCTATGCAACAGTCAATATATCTGACTAACTTGATGAACTGTGTGCAGAGCAAAGTTAATTTCTTTCAGAGTGCATGGTAGCCATGGCGACCATCTTATGAGCGCTCCAAAGCCCATCTGGTCTAAACATTACCCCAGCACGGCTGACTACAGAATAGGCTGCTTTGCTGTGGTGCGCACATGTGCTTTATGCATTGATCCTGCCAGTAAATCAATAGTGCCACATATTCAGAAAGCTACATTTATACTTGTGTGGATCATCACCTTTAAAATTACTTTTTCGAAATTCGGTTGGGTATATAAATATTACATTTCTATGGCTCACCTATTACTGAACTAATTTGGTACTATTTGAAATGTAAGTTGCTCTGTTGTCTTCTGTGGCATTTATTTTTAGAGCATTGCCAAGATAGATATTGGATTGGAGTGATGAGAGGAGAAAGAATACTTTATATTGACTACTCATTCCTTTTCGATACCACTATAATCTGGTATGACATGGGCAAGTTATGAACAAACGTTGATTCCCATGTTTCTTCAATTTGACCTCTAGCCTGCAAGACTTGGCATGTGATTAGCTCACAGGCACATTTATTTAGCAAATATTTCCTCTCTGTTTGCAGGATCCAAATCCAAACCAGCTTCCAATTAAACAGGAAGCGGAGGTGAACAGTAAACAGAGCAAAGGGAAACATTATTATAGGAGGGAAATTAAAACATGGCACACACCATGGCAGTGAAGGAATTTCAAATGGACTGAATACCAGTTTAGATTTCAGAGTTGAATGGGACTGAGCTAAAAAGCAAGAAAAGGATGGTGATTTATCATACATAAAACGAAGACATCCGGTTTCCTTTTGTTTTCTGCTCCTCAAACATAATGTCACAAATATACTGTGCAGAATAATTTTGAATATGAAATTTTTTGCATTGTGCTCTTTTGTCATATATGGCAAGTGAATGTGCTGATATTCTTTTCCTCATTGGCTTCTAAGCGGCCTGATCTAAGCCACTGTTGCTAAGCTCCCTCTTTCCCTCCACTGAGTGGGAGGCACGTGACTTTCATTAAATAGAAATCACAAATCCTTCTGAGTGAAGGGATAATTTCTCTATGATTCATGGCCTCAGTTTTAGGATTGGGTTATTAATTGCACATCGCACACCTCAGCAATTCTTGGTTGTTGTTGAACATGACCTGTTTATTGTTTTGGCATTCACTTAGACAAAATATGTCTGATAAAGCAAAGCTTGAGGGCATGTAGTTGGTTTGTACCTGCCACTGTAAGATTAGATGTGTAAGAGGTTATTTTAGTATGGGAGTTTGTGTAACTGCGTATTATTTAATCCACTCCTGAGCCAGAGTTAATGTCAGACTTCAAATTTCCAAATGTAAATACATATGTGGAAACAAACCAGTGTGACTGTCATTAGGCAGGTCTGCTCAGAAAGACACCAGCTGCTGGACTACTACATTCCACTTAGGAAACCCAATATTGGGCTTGAGCCACTTGAAACCCACAGAAGTAGTTAGTGATGTCATTCAAAGCCTTTGGTAGAGTTACGCTTCTAAATGACATTCAGGACCAGCTGTCTGTCTTTGTGCTCCTTGTGTAGACAGCAGGGGTCTATGAGGCCTAACCTTTTCAATGACAGCTCTTTGCAGCAAGACCATCCATTTCTGACAGCCATTTTAGATGAGGGCAAACAGCCATCACAAGCAGTTGTTTGGATAACCGTGGACCCCTTTCAGATTGGGCATAAATGATGAATCTTTGCAGATCATGTGACAGTGGCATTAGCTATGGAAATTCCTTTTCAAAAATATAGATCTGAATCTGCCATTTTGTTTAAAATCAGAAGATAAGTGATGACAAGCCATGTAAAAAAGGCTGCTGTCCTCCAAACTTTTTTTCAAATTAATCTCTTATAATGAGACTTCTTGAAATGCTTCTGTTTGTCCATAGATGTGATTTAACTGGAACTGACTGACCTTTATACATTTCAACATCATAGTCTTGGCGGCCTGTGTACCTCTCCACATATTGTTATGCTTATACTGGTGTTTGGCAGCACTAACATTTTTGTCTGCATATGTTCATCCTTTAGATTGATAAACAGATCTGACATTTAGCCTTCCACTTAGGAGAACACACACTTATTCAATCATGCATCGAGCAAAGAGTGTTTTTGCTTCTCGAAATGGTTCCATTTCCATTTCTAGAATTAAAAACACTATTGAATTTCTATTTGCACGAGCACTTTATCCAACTGAATACACCACAGTAGCACAATGCTACTCAATGGAAAGTGCCAATGTGGATGAAAATGTGCAAAGTTTATTGCAAAGCTTGAAGTGCAAGTCATCTAACCTGACAGAAAAGTTACAGTACTTTAATCTCATTGCCTAGCACTGTTAAGGTCTTGGGCTGTGCAGGAGCTATGTGTTATCAGAGTGGCATCATCATAAAAAAGGCCTTGCTGCTCAGCATGACCATGTTCTCGATCACAGACGCTATTGTGGTTGTGGCTCTTAATTTCTTTTTTTTATTCTTAACTTCTGGTAGCGGAACTGGCGAAAACAGCATTCAAGAAAATTGTCCAAGCGTAGGAGGGGCGGACCGGCGAGAGGCGGGAAGAGATGCTATTCGCTTTGGGGCACTTACGTAACATCTCACTTGCCTCTCTCTCTGTGGAATGCCAGGATAGTGTTTGTAAACAGAGCGGCCATGTGCGTGTGCTCACGTGGAGGAAGCTTTTGAGTTGCTGCCCTTGCTGTCTCACCCCTGAGGTAAACCCTGACATCGATACATGCTCGCAGGGCCAGGAACACTCCCTCCGGCCCTGTGCCACTCAAACAGAGCCTTATCACTCTCACTCCATAATTACGCTTCAGCTCGGCTAACAACGAACATCATCATGGAAAAGGAAGGTCATGAGTCATATTTGGGATTAATAGTATGTCTGTTGTGGCAGTGAGTGATAACATTTTTGTATGTCAGACTCATAAAAGCGTTACAACTTTTACACAGTTACAGCGTTGACCAATAAACTACACTTAGGCCATAAGTCCCTCTCAGTTCCTTTTAACATGTTAGGGCCTATGTGGAACAGAGATCCAAAACTTGGAATATGGAATGTGGAATTGATCTGGTTTGATAATTATTCATAAATAACATACTGATATAAGAAATGTGCATGTAATTTTCTTAAAACCACAATGATTGTCACTATTTCTAGTTCAATACATATCCAACTTAATTACAATCACAGTTAAAATGTGTTTTGACACATTCTGCAGGTTTTAGTAATAAGTCAGAAATTTTATGCTTTTACCAAACACCTATTAATCATAAAATTGATGCAAAGATTATGGTTAATAAAAATAATGCAGAGCAAAAACAGCGTTAACGATGAGAGGGCAGCCCTTTTTCAATCAGATTCAGCAAATACATTTTTTTGGTTTTTTATGTTTGTAGTTTGCAGCTTTACTTTAATCAGCAACAAGATTTTTATACTATTATCAGTAGTCAGTGTACCTGAAATATCTGAAAATAAGGGATGAAAATGGGTGACTAGATTATGTCATGAAAATTCCATTGCAAAAACACCTGATTGTGGGTTGGTGCTTCTCTCTTTCTTTCTCTCTCTATTGCAAAATAACCCCCAATGGCAGACAAGAAGAAAATCAATATTGAAGAAATCAATGAAACACTGAGTATCTCGCCATTTTGTCTCAGGAAAGCAGTCAAGCTATGACCAGCCAGCTAGACAGTCAGCAGGTAGTGCAATCTAAAATGTCTAACCTGCCACTGGGCCTGTTTCTCTGTGTCGTTGGTGCAACACCCTTTGGGTTGAAATATGATGCGTGGGATTGACAGAGCAGGGTCAGAGGTGAGGGCTTGGGTAAGGGCTTGGGTATTGTAAGTGGACAGCATTGTTGCAGAACGCTATGGCAACTGGACATTCTTCCCAAAGGTGATATTGTCTTTGCCCTGAGAATGACATAAAGGGGACTTACAGCCATGACGAAGGAGTAATCCAACCGCATGGGTTTATCTGTAGGTGTGGATAGATGAGAGAAGCTATGTAAATGTGATTGATCTATTTGGCCCTTCCTCCACTCAGCCCCCTGTAGGCCTATTAATGCTTTGGTCCCTTTTCAGCTGCTGATGTAATAGCAGCCATGCAGAGGCTCATGAAAACACCTCCAGCAAGACTGTGTTTATATTTTTTTTATTTTACAGTTTTCATCACGAGTTAATATCCTGGTCAGGATTAACATTTGTAAATCCTGTGTACAGTGTAACAAAACATGAAAAAGAACACAAATTGTACATCCAAACTGTGACAACCAATAATGCTGTGCTTTTATTACCAAGCAATAAACTGGCAGTTCATCCAAACTGAATATTTCAAATTATGCAGCAGTTTAATATGGAATCTGATGTTTCATCTGCTTTTATATTTTAAAATGAGAACTGAAAAAATGTCCACCAGATAAATGAGCTGTTTATAAAAATAAGTATACAAAATGTCTTTCATGGGTTAGTTATGACCTAACATGAACTTTATCTTTAATGTCTCAATATTATGAATGAAGAAATGGGATCATCACAGAAATATACACACTACATGTATACACATGCACAGACCAAGGGTGGATCAGCATTTGATCTCATGCAGTCACTGCATACTTTATGAATACTATGTAGACAACTCTTACTTAAGCACTTGTGTTGACACTACACAGTCAAAGACCATGCTAGCCATATCAAAACACAGCCACGCCGTTGCGTCAGAGGGGTACACCACCATTGTAGCTCCAAAGTTTCCTGACAGCCCACTAGGAATGAGCAAAAAATATTTTTCATGAAGAGTATGTATAGCACGAAGGCTGCAAGATCTGTAGAGGCAAATCTAGCTTGTAAACAAAATCTCTTTTAAACAAATTCAAAACAGGAATGGAGACATTTGACTGTGAGAGAGTAGTGTTCTCCTTTATCATCAGTTACTCACGTAAGAGCTTGGTGATTGTCCTCCAGTCATTTTATAAGAAACTGACTTTATTGTCCCAAAGCCTTGTCTATAACCCCTTTTATACAACATTCTACTCTGTAAATGTCACGATTTTCAATCTTGACCAGAACCCTTTGAAGAACTATTGCTTTGACATTGTTTTGAAACTAAACTGAATTCCTGCAGTGCTCCCACATTAGCATTATGCAGACAGTCTAGAGTGTTAAGTTACAATGCACAGTTAAGGGTCATTCATTATTCTCCACCTTGCAGGCACAAATTACTTTGCTTTTTACCTGAGGGCATAGTGTGGCTACATTACGACTGTAGTCAGTAGAATACACACGTCCAATACACAAACCTGAGGGAGATCTGTTATATTCTAATGGGTCATTCAGATGTTAATCTTAAAGTAGTAGCCTACTTAGTGAATTCAGTAAAAAACTAACATCCAATTAGCTGTTTGCTAATTGAAATAACACATAAACTCCTACTACAAATGTGAATTAGCATGTTAGTGTGTATTTAACTACTGTATTCCTAAAATATGTGCATACACAAATGCCCTTAACTATCAGAGTATGCAAGTGATTATCCGTCCGCTATCACTCCATTATCATTCTTTGTTTCAAGTATTAGGTCACCATGCTGCTATTGTACACCAATTCCTTTCAGAATCATTACAGATCACACAGACACACAGAAAACACAGACATGCATAACTCCTAACTCTGTACTGTCAGCAATCTATTGGTCAATTGCTCTGTTTCCAACAGAACACACTAGTCTGATTATTGTGACCTTTAACTGCTTGTACTGGATTAAAAATATATATTCTTATCATGTTACTATTAATTTAACTATTAGTTTAACAACCCCTTGTTTAGCCTGCAGTTTTAAAAGAACTGCTCCAGAATTACCATTCTGCCCCCCCCCCAACCACCACCACCACCACCCAGTTAATGGTGCAGTAGGATAGAGTTTCATTTCCTTCAGAGCTTTCTGACCTTGTCTGCCTTCACTACACTCTGCCACCACAATTCTCTTCTCTTTTGATTCTCCTTGGGATTTGCCTTTGTGTCTGCTTGTCATTCAGTGGTGAAAGCAATGAAAGCTGATTCACAGAGATACACAAAGCCAGAAGCTATTCCAGCTCCACTGCTGTGCAGACACTATGCACTTAGTGCTAGACCCGTCCAGGTTAGACTTTACTCTCCTATATATAGTCTCCATACTGAACAGTACAAACAAACACATACACAGCAAGGGATATGCATATGAGTAGCTACAATGGGTTACTCTGCCTGCATTTGAACATATCTAATGAAATATAACACTGTTCTGTAATAACTGTTAATTACACATAAATCTTAAAAATGTGTACCCACTTGTACAAAAACACACAAATAACACACTCTGACATACCTTAAGTAACAACTGCCTAACAAAAATATGCAGGGGTGAAATGTTGACTAAGAAAGAGGAGCATTATACAGGCATTCCAATTATGCTTTAAGAAAAAACTCCTGAACAAGCAGTCTAAGTACACCATTTTGCATTGCATGATGCATTCAAAAGCAGCAAGAATGTTGAGTGAAGACTGAACTCACAAGAAAGAACAAAAGGTGTCTCTCAGTTTCAGCTGGCAAAAAAAGAAAGAAAATCGTCAGCCATGTTGGAGTAGCTTTATCTAATATCCCCTCCTTATTATGTTGGCTCTTGCTTTTACGGTGGGGGACATTAGCTGTGCCTCGCCTGATACAAAAAGCACCAAAAATACACTCAAGGTTAAAGGATAAAGGGGTAAACAAGAGTATTAAGCCTCCGAGCAAATTCTCACCTCCTTTTACGTCCCTCCACTTTGTAGAAATTCCAACAAACCGTCTGGATCTCCTCTTTAACAAATCCTAAAGGGCAGCCATCTTGCCTCCTTCTGTTCTTCTATGAAACAGACTATCCTCCACATCAATATTCATGGAAATAGTCTGACGTCGGTCCTCATCATCAGGAGAAGCCCTGGTGTCGCTGTTGGCCGGGCTGAGAAGCACACTCATATGTGTGTCTGGTGTAAGGCAACAGAGGCATGTAGAATGCACAAAATGCATGCGGTTCAGGGGGAAATAGCCTTGCTTTGGTGGTGAACTCAAATAAAAACAAAATCACTTTCCTACTGAGTCCTACCCACACAAAGGGACAGGTTTTCTTTTCCCCCCTCTGCTCCCTCCTCTCTTTTTCTTCCTCCCTCAGCCGCACACAATAGTGAACACTATGATGGCTGCCCTGAAGCACTGGAGTGGATTCAGGACAGGTCTCCACCCCCGGTGCACTTTTTGTTGAATATTGCACTGGTCTCAACTGACTATAGCTGAGCATGCCTCCACCCCCTGTCTTTCTCAGACAGGAAGCTGAGAATGACTCAGGGTTTTTCCCTCCCTTTTGCACTCTGTCTGTTAACTTCCTTCCTTCATTTATTTCTGGCGTTGTTGTAATACTTTCTTTTATCTTTTTCTTTAGAGCCTTACAGAAGCAATTAGATGTAGCCAGTGTGGAATTAGTTGAGCAATGCACTCATTTCCAATGGCTGTGTCTTATTTTGGCTTGCTTCGGCTGGTTCACTCATTTTTAGAGTGGACTGCACACAGGCAGCATACTTTGCTTCATGTGTCTGCCAAGACACCTCCTGTTGACACTGGCCACGTGGGCTTGAAAGAGATAGAGAGAGTAGTGTGAGAGAGAAAGCAGCTGAGTGTGATTGAAAAGACATTTTTTGAAAACACAGACTGCAAATTACTGCATGAGTGAAAATGTGTTGAAATAGGGCAAGCACCAAAACCTCAGCTGTGGGTTTTTTTTTCAATGAGTGTCTGCAGCTATGTTATTTGGAGGAGTTAAAAGTCTTAAGTTCAATTTACAAACTGTGCAAAAGCCACA